>JAPDSC010110246.1:1288969-1304941 GCA_026290005.1 Latrodectus geometricus | reverse complement strand
GGTATGGAGAGAGTTGCTTCAATAACTAGCAGCTACTACAAGTTTGCTGAAGCTGCTATTTTAGTATTTAGTTTCGACAGTCCTGATTCTTTTAACATACTTTCTCAACATTTACTTGACATAGTGACTTATGCTGAAAGTGCCAAAATATTTTTGTGTGGTAATAAGACGGACTTACTCAGTCAAAATTCAGATCCTTCCATCACAGATGCTGATATAGAAAATTTCTGTGAACAATGCCATAATTTAGTGAGTGGTATTTACAAAACTTCCTGCAAAACTGGAGCTGGAGTTGAAGAAATGTTCACAGATATAGCACGCCAACTAGTTGGCACGTGCAGGGTTAAGGATATAGAACAGGAAGTAAAGGACTCTTTTAAAGTATGTGCTCAAGATGAGCCAAATCAATCTTGTTCTTGCTAAATTACAAGCATTTTGAATATTAAATTATTTAAGTTGGAATGTTTTGTGTGTTTACATTTTATTTAATAAATCGTAACTTTTTAACACTAGTCAGTAAATACTTATAGTTTTACTATCATTTTAATTTTTACCATTAACAATAAAAATGTCTCATATACATTTAACTATATTTTTAAGAACAAAATACATTTTCGTTACTTATAATATTAAATCAAACATCAGTTGATTCTATTTTTCATTATTTTGTATTTTGCTTTTCAGAGTTTTGTTATATATTTTGTTTTAGTTTCACTTTTTATCTAGTTTGTTTAGTATTTTTATTCATTTCAAAAGCTTGTTTTTAATTATAATTCTCTAATTTTGATTTATTTATTGTTGTTATTTTTGTTTCTTCATCTTCTACTATAATATGTTTATATTACTTTTTAAATCTCACTTTAATATGCATCATTTTTAATATTATTGGAATATGTGGATTATGTTATTTATTAACATTCTTAAACATAAATCTGTTTGTATCGATATTTAATTAAATTAATATATAAATACACACTAATTTTATTTTTCAATATGTATACCTTTTTTACTATTTTATATTGATGTTTTATATATTTCTGTATCATTAAACCTAAAAATAATTAAGTCAGTTCATATATATTTTTCATATTGAATATAATAAAAGAGATTTCTATGAAAAATAAATTGTGATCATTTGTTAATAAATAAAAAATTTAAGATTATACTGTAATGAAAAAGTAATTATAATGTGATTTCTTGTAGAACCTTTATACAATATATTATTATAGTATAAATTTCCAAAAAAAAAAAAAAATTAAGGAACATAATTTATTCATTCAGATAAAAAAAAATATTATTTCATATTAATTATATTATTAAAATCTATAATGAAATCATATTAACTTATTTTTTAAATGATGATAGAATATACAACACATTGAATATAAAGTGTTTTGTTTTGTTAGAGTTGTCTAATTCTTTTAAGAAATTATATTTCACTTTTGAAGATAAAGCTAAAATAGAATTTTTTTAATAAATTATATTAAAATGATAATTATGAAGTTTTGTTCCAGTTATAGAACTTTTATTTATTCCACTGATTTATAAAATATATAATTAATTATTCATCTAATTTTAAAATATAACCTTTTTTATCTTTTCTTTTCTTCTTCTTCTTTTTTTTTTTTTTTTTTTTTTTTTTTTTTTTTTACAATATTTTTTTATAGTTGCAGGAATTTTTTTTCCCATTTCCCCTTATAAATACTTTTTAAATACAATATAATTCAAGATATTTGCAATAATTATGATGTATCGGGGGTAATCTTGTTGTGAAAATTTTTAAGTGATTCAATTTCTTTAGTGTATTTTTCATTCAGTATAAATACTCTTTAAATAAAATAACTTAAATATTTTCTGTCAAATTTAAATATGAATAAATTATGTTACATGATTGAATATATCATGCATTTATTTCAATTTTCTGAACACAATAATAATTTTTTTAAGATAAACACTGATATACTTAATATGAGTTAAATTACAGAATATAAAATTAACTGTGTTATAATTAAGAGTGTGTGTTATGGAAAGGAATTTAAAATATTCATCATAAGGAGCCATTTCTAAATTACAATAATTAAATGTTATGTTCTACATCATGTAGAATTTCTGTTTGAATCATGAGTTCAAACTATCAAAAACATAAAAAAATTAATTATTATTATTATAAAATCAATAATTGTTATAAATTCAAAAAACTAACATAAAAATACTTCTAAAAATTGACTTTCTAAAAAAAATCTGTACTATGCAAATCTGCTTCAATACTTTTATTTATCATTTTGTTTTGTGATAATAAAATATAAAATTGCTCATCCTTAAATTATTATTTAAATGAAAAGATAAAAAGAATTTAAAGTGTCTAAAATTTGCCTTATATATTATATATGTATATATATATAATTTGTTGAAATATGAATAGTCAATCGAATTTTAAATCAGAAATAATGGTGTCCCCCCCCCTCCCAATATTAAATTTTCTGAATTCAAAAAATTTGTGAATCTAACTTCAGAGAATTTTTTACTTTTTAAGAAAATCAAGTTTAATATGATTTTATGAAATATAATATACAACATTAAGCACCATCAGATCTATTAGAGAAATGCTTTAATCACAAGTTATTTGAAAGCTTTTTTCTTAAGAAACTTGCACTGAAGTATGTTGAGAAATATTGTTACAATTGTAAATTCAAGTTCTGCCTTTTACTTCTTTAAAAGCTTTAAAAGGGGTATGTAACTTTTACAGTTTTGAATAATGTAATTGTGATTACATTACCTTTTTTTTCCCCCTTATTGGAGACTAAAACTATATATTAAAAGAAAATACATATTTTATTTATAACATAAAAAATATAGAAAAATAAAACATTTTCTATTCAAACATAATTGCATAAAACCTCTTTGGCTCTAAATCATTTTTACAAGCATTTCTTGTTTTTCAGAAAAATTTTAATATTTCTATTTTTCCTTTTACCATGAAACAATTTACCAGAAATCATTGATATGAGAGTGTCTAAAAGTTGTTTAAATTGTCCAAAAATTTTATCTATTTGTGAAATATGTTTTTACCATAATATATTGGTAAGGATGTATATATATACACACACTTACATATTAATATGCACAATGAAAATATTATTCTATTTATATAATTACATTATTCATTTACATAGAAATAAAACATGTAGAAAATCTTTATTTCAGTTTTTTAGAATATATTTCTTCTTTATGTGTTCATTATTTTAAGCAGCTTCCTTAAATTAATTTTAATCAACAGTCATTTTTTTTCTTTTTCATTCTTGCACAATATTTTTAACCACAATAAAAATATTTCATACCAAATAATAAAATGAGTGAAAGGTATTTTAAAATCCAGTTATTTTTCATTAGAATAATTGTGTAGCATTTTCTGGTAAATTAAGAATAAAATATTCATTTTTAATATGAAATTTGTATACATACCTTAAGCAAGCTTATGTATGTCTCGATAGAGCTTCTTGTGATGTCAATTGCTATATTCTCACTATTTATCTTATATATAAAAAAAAAATTCGTTTCCATATTAGGAACAGGCTAAAAAGTTATAAAATTAATTTAAAAAAAATATGTATCCAATGAGGGCTTAAAGACTGATTTAAACTATGCTTTATTTTGAAACTATAAGTTTTACTGTATGTTAGACAAATAAGCGATAGCTCAAAATATTCTCTAAGGTGCAAAAAAATTTCAAAGTATTTATTTTTTCCATTTCACATTCCAAGATAATAGGAAAAATGCCTAATTTCTGATGTTTTCAACTGAACTTATGATTTTAATGATACATGTTTCTGAAAAAGTTAATATAAATAAATTCATATAGATGAACTTCTGTGATTTTAAGAAAATTGAAGACTGTGTACAAATTTTACTTAAAACCAAAATAAGATTCTTGCATTAAGATTGAACTAATATAGTATTCTAACATTAAATTTTACAAACTTAAGAATACAAATTTACAAAAATATAATATTTGCTTTTTTATATAGATATCTTCTGTTTGTTACTTTGTCTCAGTAAAATTTCATTTGATATGTGTATAAATTAGAAAAAGCAGATGATTAAAATTTTACATGTATACAATATATGTTTTTCTGTCACTATCTTTAAATAACGTCTATAAACCATTACATCACATTTGTAAGCATACTGCTTAAGTATCCGACTTCTTGTTAATCAAATAAAAATTTTACAAAGTAATATTTTTGATATTCTGATTCATGTAAAAAATGTTGATTATGGGTATATTTTCTGAGTAATGTAACTGACTTTTTTAACTGAACTTATGACTGAAGTTCTTATATAGATAATGAAATTATTCATTGATAATGTAGATCTTGACTAACAATTATAATTTTGTTTTTGTGGACATATTTTTATCAGTTTCAAAAGAAGTAAGCTATCATTATTTGTGAAATTAAAGCTGTGCTTTGAGACTTTAATAATTATGTTTCTGTGTTACTCCATGAATTCTTACCAATGTGTATTCTTACCAAATGAAAATTAATTTCCTTATTGGAATAAAAGATACTAATTTCATTAATTCAAAAATTTTCTTAAAATCTATTTTTAATTATTAAAATCTAAGTTATTAAAAACTACTTAAAATCTATGCTATCGTAAATTTATTTCACATTTTTGTAGTAGGTATTTATAGATGTAAAATATCTTCCACTCTAAATACAACAGTAGATTTACATGAGGAATGTTAAGATAATCCACTTTAATGGGCAGAAAGAAATGTGACTCAAAAAAAAAAAAAAAATAGTAATCTGAGATATAACTTATTCAAATTTAGTTGAATTAATTATATCTTAGATTAAATGATTTAACTGTGTATGTTCAAGTATATAAAAAAATTTAATGGTTCTGGAATGAAGAGTGGTTCAAAATATCATTTTTATTTTGTATGTTACAATTAATATTTGTACCATATTAAAGTTTAACAGTTGAAAAAGCAATTATTGATTTTATTTATTCATTTTTTTGTTTCAAAAAGTTCTGTTTATACATATATATATATATTGATGCAAAATAGTTTGTCCTCTTTAAACTTTTTGTACTCAGCTTTTCCAATTGTGAGATTTGTTTGAATTTTCATCAATTTTAATTATATACATATATAATAAATTTGATTTTAATATTTTAAAAAATACTTATGAAAAAGTTTTAAATATATCTTTGAGATAAAGTAATTATTTCTTTGATACTATGTTTATTTATGATATGTACTTATAAAAAATGAGTACAAGTTTACAGAATTAAATCTTTCATTACATTGTTTTTACATTTTTATAAGAGAAAGAAGAATGCAATTGTCATACATTCTTTTTTATTTTCATGGTAATATTTTACTTGTATTAATAAGTAGCTTAGTATTATAAGATTTATAATTTACCTAATTTTACTTGAATTTAGTAAGTAGCTACTTAAATTATAGAAAATACAAATGCTTAATCTTTTTAGTTCAAATATAATCACTGTGTATTCTTTATTACAAATTAAATTATGAAATATGGTGCTGTTGTCGCTATAATAAAAGCAATAATGTTTATATTTTAACAATACTTTGAAAATAATTTTTATTACCATAAAAATAAGTATATTTTGACTTGGTATAAAGTGTTTAATTTATATGTTTATAAACTTGATTACCATGATTAAATGGCAACAATTATTTGTAAGCTGTTAGCTTTTGTAAAATAACCTTACAGTTTGAATGGAAATAAAAATTCAAATCTACTTTTATATTTATATTGAATATTTTACCTGATATTTCCACAAAACGCCTTACTCTGGTATTAATTTTTCTACATGAGTTAATTATTGCTTTTTTGACAGTAAAGTATTTAAATTGCTAAAATTAAGAGTCTGGATTATTTTTACAAAAAGAAAGAAAAGCTTTATTACTGTACAGTTTTATGTCCTAAAAAATCTTTTGAAATTTGTATGCAGGGTAAAAAAAAAATGAAGTCAGATGTAAGGTGCCATTTCCATAAGCAAGGGAAAGTAAAAAATATTGATTATCTTGTTCAAAAATAGGAATTTTATAAACTATGGATGTGTTAAATAAAAGATGCTGAAGAAAATGCAGTATACAATTAATGCGTTTGAATTAAAAATTTGGCATCTATGACAACTTAAAAGGATATTTGAAAACATTATTTCTTTAAGAAATTTATGGTACAAAAGGTGTAATTCTTGCTATGATTCAAAAGATTGAACCTGGGACTACTATTTAGAGTGAAAGCTCTTAAATTCAATCTCAACCCCTGTTGAATGTTCCCCCTCTGTAACCCATGATTATGTTCCGTTTTTGGTTTCAGACTTCACAAATGTCAGAATGGGTGCTTAGGAGTTTGCATCCTGTTTAGTAAAACAGGGAAAATCTTGATTTTGAATATTTCCTTTTTTATGTTATTTTAATTATTTAGGGTATTTGTTATTTAAGTATTATATTTAATTCTCTTGGTAGGGAATATTCTGAAACCTATTTAAATAACCTTATTTAACATTATTTAAATAATTTTGTTGCTGCTTTAAAGTATAAACAGAGGTTCCACTTTTGCATCCTGGAAATGGATTTCTGTCCTTTGAAAAATTTTTAAATTAAGGTTGTAATTCAAAAATTATGTTTTTAGAAATTTTTTAAATTAAGTGTTAAATTTCTTATCAGTCAATGATGTAAAAATAATTTAGTTAAGAAAAAACCGTTTGAAACATTTTGATCTATACAAGAAACCTTATCCTCATTATACAACTGGGGGCTACTTAAATTAGATAGGTTGTGATACCACTAGTAGAAATCTGGAAACGCATTTTTCGCTTGGGATTATAAAATTTTAAAAGCATTTCTTCTACTGTCTGTAGAATTTAAAACAAAAAATTTTAAGTTATTTCGTAGCTGGATTTGGTTTGAAAACACTGAAATGTCAGATGTGTAATGCATGGAAACTAAATAGGAGAGTGTTAACATAATCAAATAATATTTGAGAAGTCAAATTTTTTAAAGCTCAGATTCCATAATTAATTCAATTAAACTCTTGATCGCTGCTTCGCAAAGCTCAGATTCCATAATTAATAAAAAACTCAATATTATTAAGTTTTTTTTAAAAAAATTATATAATCAAAAGTACTATGCTTGAAAAAAAGAAAATAATTTTTTAATCAAGTGTAGTTTTTTAGCATTGCAGTCTATACCTACTGTTAATATTGAGTGTAGACTCCAGCGTATATAACAAACAAGTATGCAGGGACAGAGTAAATTTTGAGTAATGGTGAAAAATTATTTATAAAGGAAATTAATATTTTTCTAAGAAAAATTATACTTTTTAAAAAATGCCAATTTATAGGCAGATTAATCACTGTAAAACTGTATATAACAATCAATAAATATTTAGCTTGAAGTCTTCAGTCTGGTCAATTTTTTTGAATTTTCATCCTTGTATAAAAAAACTTCACTATGTCAAAAAATTTGGTTAATCAATTTGTGATGACTTTAAAGCAAATATTTTCTTCCAAAAATTGCAGTGTTGTGTAATTACTAAATTAAATGTCGATCAAAGCAACCATAAGTAGCCACATGTTTAAATTTGAGTTATCTTCTAGTTGTGCTAGCTTTTGCCAATGACTTCTAACCTTTGATTCAGCGTCTAAGAAATTCAGTCTAGGTCTTCAATCTTCAATGATTAAAATATTCATTAATGACCAATATTTGCTATGTGCTCTAAAATATATAGCAGATAATCCATCATGATTGACACAGATCTTTTTTTTATACTTCCTTAAAAGTTGTCAATGTAATGTTTGTGTAGAAGGATTTGTATATCCTTTCATCGTATAACAAGAGTGGAAAAGATTGGAATGATCAAGAACCTCTTATAAATTCTGAAGATGCTCCATAGTTTAAAAGATTTGTTTTAAGTACTTCCATAAAAATAATTGATACCTTGATGCTCACATGCGAATTATTCTCTTTGTACATAAAGCCAGAATTAATCTCGAAAGCGATAACAGGCATTTTTTTAATTTCCAAAAAATTTGGAACATTTTCTTATCTATCAAACTTGTGAAAGAGATTCATATACATTGGTAGAAACAATTTATGTTTAGGTGGTGAAAATCAGCAATCGTATAAATAATGAAAATCATATTTATATATACTCCGTTATATTGAGTTAGTTTTGGTTTTCTGTTGTAAGATGATGATCTCTCACAATGTATGCTAATTAGAATTATCATCAACCATCAACAAACAGTTCAACAGAAGGAATATCTAACTCTCTCTACCTGAATTATATATATAGATTATCGAGAATTCTCTAATCGAAGCTTTACAATAGCTTGTTTTCTTAATAATCTTCAGATCATAGCCCTATTCACAATTCATTTTCTAAAGCAGTGATGGTACTGATAAGTGGTATAATTGACATTATTTATCACATATCATTATATTCATCCCATATTCTGTTTTGTTTCTTAGGGTAATAATTCACTTTATTAATTTTTCAATAGAACACTAATATATCCGACATGTTAACTTTGTACTTGTGGTAACTTCTTAACACTATAACCAATTTTCTTTTCATGCTGTTTTATACTTTATTGCATGTTGCAAAGGTTATTCATTTTGATTGAAATTCTATTAGTAGATTTATTGAGTAATTGTCAATTTGTGATTTTTCCTTAATTTTTGAAAATATATATATACTTAAAATGAACATATATGATTTACTTATATATTTTTATATTCTTGAATAAGCGCAAATATACTGTTTAAGCCATTCAAAAATTAATTTTAATTAGGTTAAAATATATTAAATCGTTACCATCGAAATTAACTACAATCGTTCTAGTAATTATACTAGAACTGTACTTTGTAGTATATTATTTGGATAAAATGTAATATTTTATATTATTATTAAACATGAATACTATAAAAAATTACATTTTCTCTTACAAAATGTTTTTTACATTAGCAATGGAGAACATATGAACAGTTTATGAACGAATTTTGTAAATTCAATCTTTATTTTTATCTTTTTATTTACTTCATTATTTTTAATTTTGTTATATATATATATATATATATATATATATATTTAGTTTCAGATATTTTAGGTTCTATTTATTCTAGTCGTTAGAAAATTCGAAAATTATAAAAGTAATTGTGTCAGAATTTTTTCATTTTGTTGGATTCTTATCAAAAATGAAACCATTTTGTAAGCTCAGCATTTCCCAATTCATTTTTTGAATTTTTTAGTTTTTAAGATGTTGAAAAATATTTTGTTCAAGAAAATTTTAATATTATATAATTTTCTTAAAAGTGTTAGAAATAATAAGAATTTCACTTGTTACTAATTGGAATTTTTTTCAATTAACAAAAAATCTAATGTACCAATCTAATTTTAGTATATTTTCATTTACCAAATACAAATATTGATGCATTTTTTATTAATGTTAGGAAATAATTGAATTTTTCATCTTGTTCACAGTCTTTCCTACTGAAGGAAAACTAAACTAAAGAATTTCTGATAACTTAAATTAGCTTATTGAAATTGTTCTCTTAAAATGGAACGTTTGATGTTACATTTCACTTTCTAATTTTTAATTGAATGATTCCTTTATTAACTTAATTATTTTAATTTGACGAGTAAATTTTAATTGCAGTTGTAATGGATTTATTGATAATGATATTTTTTCATAAACAAACAGAAAACATTTGATTTTATACTAAAATTAACTACACTTGCTTTGAAAACCAAAATTTCTGCAACATATTCCATATAATCAAATTTTTCTGTTCTCCATTTAAAATTGTATCTTACTATTGAAGGATTTTGATAATAATTCCACAAAAAAAATTTCATAAGGTATAAATTGGGGTATTATCAAGTAGAATTTTATGTATTATAGATTAAAACAATAATTGAAGTTTTAAACCCTAAATCATTGATAGTATTTCAATTTCGAGTAAGAGCTCTTAGTGATTAAAAGATCATGAGTTTTGTATTCCGCATTGTGAATGGAAGGCATCCAAATAATTTTCATAGAAAGGTCATGATTAATAAATGTTTAATTACATTTTCCTGCCAGTTAACAAGACACATTTATTCGTATAGTTCTTTAAACATTCTCTAATTTTAAAAGTCACGATCTTTGTATTCCAAAAGTACTTCGAGTTGTATGCTTCATTCTGATTATTTCTCAACATTTGATGTGTAAATTCTAAACGTATTTTTTATTTATAAACTTGTTAATCAGTAATTGCTTATAATAAATAAATGCTGACAAAATAAAGATAACACAAAAGTAGCAGAAATGCAATATTTTATCTATTTGCTTATTTATAGTAGTAAAATATTCGTAAATTAATGTCTTATGTATCTAAAGTTAATTTATTTCTATATCATTAAAAAGTCATAATTTTTTATATGGACTTTCGCTTTTAAACATTGAAGAAAGTTATTAAACTTCTACTTTTTAAGTAATTTGCGATATGAATAGTTAATAAAGATTGTAATAAAGTCATGCATGTATTTTTCCCCTCAATGTTAGAAGTTAAAATCCAGATTAAAAATTCGAACTGGTAGTCGAATGGTTAGCTCTAGGCCTTCGGTTCAACAGTATGTGGGTTCAAATCCCACCTCTGCATGGATGTATGTAATGGTTCGGAATCATTTTTAAAGTTTAAGTCTCAGTCTGATTAGCCCAGGTATGAAAAAAAAAAATTCCTTGAGCTATAACAAACTAAACCAGATTAATAAAAATATAATTTAGTAATACAAGACTTAGAATTGGGGTTCTATAACTTTGTTATTGTGTGTGTTCCTTTTAATGTAAAGACAGAATGCAATCATTCTTGCGCTGTCACATAAAGCCTTAAGCCCTTAAGATAGGATGGATCTTTAGTAAATGTAAGGCAATTTCTCTTACCCCAATGCAAAGCTCATTTGAATAACCAAAGTTATAATGTGTTTAGAATGAGGATCTCCAAACACATACATTTTATATAACTTAATATTCACTATCAAATAATTACGTTTTAACGATCAAATAATTACTTTGCTCATTATATTAACATACGATAATTTTGAACTATAGGCAAATTTAAGTCTGGGTTAAATCAGCTGAGTATAACGTATTTCTGGACCCCAATCCATTCACAATTTCAGTTCATGTTTACTGAGTTTACACTGAAAATTTTTATTTCATGATTGTTTTTCTGAAAACTTCGAGTACTTTCAAAACCGAAGAGCGTGTTATAAATAGAAGACTGCAAGTGAAACAATCTTCAGTAAATAGAACGTCATTATAAGTCTTAAAATTTACTATACAATTCTAAATTTACATGAAATACTTACGATTACAAAAAAGTATGAATCTTTGAAACACAGGTTGAAATTAATTTGTTTGCGAAAATAAATAAGGAACAAAAGTAACAACTCTTACAAAGCTCTGCCTGAATTAATTTGCATTTACAGAAAAAAAATATGTTCAGAAAATTATTTATTTAAAATAATCAATTTTTCATCAATTGCTGTGATTAAATGTGTACATGATATTGTGAATTTAAAGAAAACTAAGAATATACGTATTTTGTATTTAAGAAGAGAAAAAGAATAAAAAAAATATGGGAATTACGATTTTGTGCAGATACAATGCTGCTTACTCTCTCTGAGTATATATATATATATATATATATATATATATATATATATATATATATATATATATATATATATATATATATGACATTCTTGTATTATTATATACTAGAAGTTTGTGAATCTTAACGAGATAGAATTTACTTCTTAAAAACAAACATTTGATGCATAAAAAAGTCCTACTATTACTAGTCCTATCATTACTTCATTTAATATAAATATATAGTAAACGTGTGAAAATAAATACAAATGCATATTTTATAAGACATATATTTTATTAGAACTTACGGAATGTTCGCATATCAGCACAAGTTTAGTTTACTCTAATCTAACACTATGGATTAAATTAAAAGAATTTATGTAAACTAACAGTAATTATAGTATTTCCCTGCATGTAATCCACAGAGACGTATTATTCGCAAGACTTTTTTCGAGAAAAAGAAAAAAAAGCGTTGCTTAATCTTCAGCAGCGTGTAATCTGCGACAATTTTTTTTCGGTGAATAGTCGAAAATATATATTGCTGATAATATGAGTGCCACATAAAATAAAAAAAATATGATTAAAAATATGAAAAATTGTACAAATGTGTAAAAAAAAAATTTTTATGAAAAGGATCTCTTTGGATCCCCCTCATTGCAAAGTATGATAAATTGAGATGAAACCACGAGATCGATCAAGAAAGAATTATTTTCGAACAGCGAGTTGGATACTTTTTTCTTTTGTACCGAACATGCTTTGTTCTTCACTTCACATTAACAGGTTTAAACCTGTTTCCGAGAAACCGAATTAATTCTTGAACGAAATTGGACAAAGTTGATTATAGTTAAAATAAGTCGAACGTGTTGTGGCGCCACCTGTTATTTATTTTATGAAACATAAACAGTATTTCTTTCAAAACTTTCTTGTAAAGCTTTTCTAAATGTTTTTTTTTTTTTTTTTTTTTTTTTTTTTTTAATTATTATTATTATTATTATCAGGTTGTCCGCGGCTTCCTATAATACGCACAACGAAATTCGGAACTTTTTCTACACATAATCCGCGGATTATATACCGAAAAATACGGTAAATAAAAATCCAGAAATCTGTAACGTTAAATAATGAAATGATGCTTTCTAATAGATTATTGCTTACAATTCGAAATCTGACACCTCACTCCTGCTCATGTACTAAACAGATTTTTTAGACAGACATCTTTTGAAATTCTCCTTCAAAAAGTTCCAAATTTAAGTAAACTAATAATTGATTAAAAATCATTTGCGAGCTGTGCCTATCAATAAATTCAAAATATTAGTAAATATTTTTTAGCTAGAGCGACATAAAAGATTGGACCAACGTTCAGGAAATATTAATCAGTTAATAAATAATTTAAAAGCCAAAAATTTATTAATAAATTTAATTTTATTAAACATTGTAATTTTATCCATTAATTTTATGAAACTTTTTATGTAATAATGATATTATTTAGAATAAATTATTTTATGTTGTTTATGATATGGTTGAATATTTTTCAGTGACACACACACAGTGCATAGACTTTTCTTGCTATCATCAAACCAGTTTTCATCTAGAATACATAACCAACAACCATTTGTGATCAACTCAAGACATCTTCACCTCTTTCAAAATATTTAATCAAATAATACATAAATCTCTGACTTAATAATTTTTTAAATCTTCAAAATACAAAACCAGTTTTCCATCTCTTGTGATCACGTCGAAGAGTAAACTTAATGGATAACTTATTTCAAATGCCATGACAGTTTTCTATGAATCTTATTAGAAGAGGTGGAACTGATAGGATCATCCTTATAGAAGGGTACCAGTGAATGTGGCATCGCAATACCTAAAAATATTAAGTCCTCATAATTTGGAAGCTGGCCCCAAGCAGAAGATCTGGCAGCCAAATGTCTCTGGGCTTCAATTCAACAATTCGAAGGTTTGATTTCTTGCTTCGGATTTAGACGTTTGTGGTGGTTTTAAATCCACTTTAAACTATATGTCACGATCTGATTAACATTCTTCTGCAAAAAAATGACAAATGACAAACAGAAGACCCTCACATTTGGCCTGTCACACTAGTGGTATCATTTCACTTGGAAGATATTGCTATCACGGCTTCTTTTATGTGTCACAGATGCCGTTATCAAACACAATGAATCTTCATCAAGTCTGTTAGAAATCACTACCTTTCGGTTGGGAGAATGATGCCTTTTTCGGTCACCGCGATATCACTTTACGGATAATTGAACAATGAGAAGGTCGAAAAAAACTTAAATTACAAATGTGCCAAAAAGTGGTTTGAGTACACCGCATATTTCCTAATTACATTTTTCATACAATTATTTATGTTCTTATTCTTTTTTTTTTTTTTTTTTTTTTTTTTTAGTGTGAGTTTAAATATTTCAGTGATTGCACATTTAAAATTTCTTTATTCAAAAGTTTCTTTCCAGTTTTATAGTTGTCTTTGTTCTTTTTTCCTCATTTTAAAAATAAGGAGTTATGATTTTTCAGTATTAAATTTATTCTTCACTTCCTACACCATTCTTTTATTTCGTTTTATAAAAGTTAAATTGTAATAAAACTAAATTTGACTAGAAGTCTTTGTTAAGCTAAATTTGACATTTTTTATTTTATGACAATAAGTGGTTTGAATTTTTTCATGTTTTAAGTTTTTCAAAGTGTCGAGTTGGCAGTATAATAATTTGCACTCTGGATTTCAGTTCCCCAGTTTGTATGCACGATTACATGGATGTTTGTAATTGTTCTAATTTTACTTCAAATTATAGGTTTCATATGCAAAATCTGAGCATAGGACTCTGAGCAAGCAATTTTTTAATACTTTCCTTTGAGGAACTTCCTTTTGAATGGCTTATAGAAAATTTTCCTATGTGTTGTATACTGGACATGAACTTGTAATTTGAGAAAATTTTATACGTCCAAACGTATAAAATTTTCTCAAATTACCGAGGTATATTTTAAGGCCAAAAAATTTAAAACGACAAAAAACAAATGATGTATTTAAAATTAAATTACAAAAAAATGCTGTTAATATGTATTGATAGCATTTTATTTTAATTATTAATTTATGATTTCATTAATGTTTTAATTAGTCAGAATACATTTATTTTCATATAATTAAATTCTTTTAACAAAAATTTACACACTGAGTACATATATAATAGCATTTACATCATAATTATGAAATATAGAAGCAAAATGAAAAACAGATGACGAAATACGTTCTAAAATATAAATGAAAACATTTATTGAAACTGTACATAATTTTTAAATGCTGTATGAAAAAGTATTATCGTTATAGAGAAAATAAAGGATGTAAATTACAATTTAAAATTGTTCTAACAGACATAATAAATTTTTGAAATTTAAGATGCATTTCAGGCATCCTTATTTTTTGCAAATTATATTAGCTTATATTTTTACAGGATGATAATTCTGAGTGTGACATGTTTGGCAAAATAGCTATCAGCTCAGCTATACCTTGATCAAGGGATATCGTTGAGGTGAAGCCTAGCTTCTTTATCTTGGCGTATGAGACGTCGTAATCTCTTTGATCTTTATCTTCCCCAGATCCTGATGAAATTCGTAGGTTGGGAATGAAGTGTTGTATTCGAAGAGCAGCATCTAGTTTTGTCATGTTCATGGTTTCATCGCCAACATTAAAAGAAATACCTGGAAATATACACATTCATCAATATAAAAATCATTATTCATATCATATCAACAATATTTACCCAAGCATAATATAGATAATCATATGATATTAATTTTTTTTTCTTTCGGCTGGTCTAGCCGCTACTTTTGAAGATCTTAATTTTAAGCATTTAAGCCTTCTGAGAATAAATTGTAAATTATAGTCACTTTATACACCACAAACAGAATTTGAATCGTGTGTTTAGGGAAAGTGTTGAATAGTAGAGATAAAGTTACTAACTTAGCATCAAAGTGATAGAATGAAATATTGCTTTTATAGCATAAATCTTTCCTTCCAGTGCTTAACTTGGAGAAGCTACCATTGTTAGAAGATTACTTTATGTGTATGTGTTCACCCATGTATTTCTTTTTTCACTTAATAGCACGCAGTTGTACCCAGAAAATTAATCTTTTATATGTATGTATTGTTTTAATAAATATAAGCAATAATAAAAATTTATTAATGCTGAATATATGTATTTTTAAAGAGCTAGTAAATTGTATGCAGTATTATATATATATATATATATATATATATATATATATATATATATATAT
>JAPDSC010110246.1:1267511-1284931 GCA_026290005.1 Latrodectus geometricus | reverse complement strand
AAAATGGAATATTCTAAGAAATATTAATGTGCATGGGTATATCTGCATTACTGTTTCTACTTAGATCAGGTATCGAACTGATACCTAATCGGATCGTGAAAACGATCCCTTTCGCTACCAGGCTACCGCGACCTCAATCACAATTACAAAGCTCTTAGAAATTACTCTATTTTTGTTTTCTTACGCTACACATTATGACATCATTTCATAATGACACTGTTATAATTAACTTATGCTATTGATAGGCAAATGTTAAAATATAAGTAAAAAAATAGCATGCAATTGATTAACCTATCATTAACCTCAAGAGATTATAAATTGAAACGGATTAATTTATGACATCATTTTATGAGATACATTATCAACGGAAAAATTCATGAATCATCAATTAGGATAAGATTTAAATGATAAATTATGAATGTATATTTTTAATATTTTTCTATCTGAACACACTATTACGTTATTCAGATATTTATAGAACTATTATCGATTTTTATTATTCAGCTTAATTTGCATAATCATGATTCTCTTATTCATAATTACGTCAAAAAAGTTATTTGCATTTTATAAGAGTTTTGTAATATCGATTAGAACCCTACCATCTGCTTGAAAGATTACATTTTTTTTTATTTTAAAAATAGATTAGATAAAATCTTTTAAAGTTGAAATAATGTAATTCCATCTTATTACCTAGTTGCCAAATAACTAGGAAATAAAAAATGATATTCGATGCAATGATTCATCACTTTATACCCAAAGCTTTCAAAATCATGCGTGTTTTTAGCATGATAAAGCATTTTATTTTTAAAATTTTGCAATGTTTTTTTAAGAGCTGGAAATATGTATTATTTTAAATATAATTTACTTTTTAACTTTACTATACTTTATGTTTAAATCTGGATATTGTACAAAAATATTTCGATATGTCAACATTGATGGATAAAAGTTGAAATGAACGATTATTTTACATTTAATTGTTGATAATTAATTTTTAATTTCGTTTCTTCTAATACAGCTTACATTTCCTTCATTTTATCAATTAGCATTCGAATTACAACGTAAAATATTGACATTATAAAGGTTAATTTTCTTTCAAAAGATTAATATGCAGTTTATTTAGTTTTTAGTAAATAAGCAGACATATTTTAATGTTGAAAGAAAATTTTAAATGGGATTATTGCGTGAAATCTGTTTTAAGTTTTGAAAGGAACAAGAAAAACTGTAAGTGAGAGAGACTCAAAATCTAAATACCAAAAAGAAAATGGAAAGTTTTAGGCTTTAAATAATAGATTAATTTATCAAGGAATATATTTTCGCTTCACAGAAAATTATTAAATTACAAAAAGAATTTTTCCAAAATGGGAAAATTTTAAAAAATGAAAAATTCGATTATATTTATCTAGTGATAGCACAAAAACTATTTTTTTACTTTATTTTAACCTTTAAATGCATTGTGTATAAATCTGTATTGTTGAAAGTCTCATATATCACTTTGTAGTAACCTTTGCAAAGTTTTTTTTTTTTTTTTTTTTTTTTTTTTTTTTTTAAATTTCCAACATTATTTTATCGTTTCTGAATTCACCTAGAATTATTGACAATTTATTAGTTAGTTTTAGACATTGTTGGTGAGATAACTGAGTAAAATTTCAATTTAGTGGTTATGAATTACAATTATTTATATGAAAAGAAATAAAAACGTAGGAAACATTTTTTTCCGAGATAAACAAGGTAGATGTGAAGAGTAAATATTTATATTTTATCATATAAATGTATGCAAGTAAAATGTAGATTTTTCGTGGTGTAAAAAAAAAAAAAAGTTTTTTATAAAAATTTTTTAAAAGAAATCTTATTTTTTTTTATTTATTTATTTGTATATTCTATTAGCTACTCTCTTTTCCAGATATCAAATTTTATTATTAAAATAAGAAATTCGAGCATTTAAGTGTTAAATACTTAAAATTAAGACCTAGTAGGAATTCATAATTTAAATTTCAAATTTGAATTTAAAAGAAAGGGAAAAATAAATTACCTTTATCTAGTTAATGGTCGAAACCATTTTTGCTTTAAATATTTACGTCAAGATCTCAGACATTCGATAATTTATGGGTAGTCTGTATGATCCCATCATTAAAAATATCTTCGAATGACTTTCATGTCTAAATGAAAAAGAAGAGATGAAAAATGGTCGTTACCTCCAAACCTTCCTTTAGAAGCAATGGCACAATCTCTGAGCCGATGTAGCCGGCGCCTCCCGTTATCAGCACATGGTGGAAGTCTCGGAAGTTGGAATGCCCGTTGCTTGTCATGCTCTCAGCCTGCGGAAGTAAATACGTGCATAACATTCATATATATACGAAACATTTTGCTTTATTTTTCCTTATCAGCAAAAATGCATGATAATTGTACGAGATATATCCGGGAGAAGATTTTGAAAATCAAACATGAAACTTATATAAGTCATAGTCTTGGAGAAATTCGTTATCTATCTATATGCAATGAAAAATTCGACAACAGCAACAAAAAAGACTTTTTTTTTATCATATTTTAACAGTTTTATCACTAACTGTTTTTGAAACATAGTGTATAAAGGTTAAATTTATTATATAACTATTATAATTCTATACATAAAAAATAAAATGAAAGAATGTCTTCAGTGTTAAATTTTATTGCTAAAACTAGCGATGCATCTTACTAATCGTTAAATTTCTCTAAAACTAGCTAAATAACGAATTCGTGAAATCAAATGTACATGAAATATAGTCTTTTATATATAATTAATAAAATTAATTAAATTTAATAAATGCATTAAAAATAATAAACAAATTTTTTGCAATATTATATTTTAATTTTACTTATCAAAATGTAACTTTAAGACACATTTTCCTCTCATATATGTCACTCGTCTCTATATATTTTTAATTTACAATTTATACCTCAAAAGCTTATACAAGTTTTCAATAACACTTAATTGAATAAATATGAATAAAACTATCTATATATTATTTTTATCTTTGACATTTAACAAAATGAGTTAAATATTGCATAAGAAATTTTTTTCTTATAAAAGTAAGCAAAGAAATTTAGGAAAAGTCGCAATTTTATACAAACTTTAAAAAATCCGTAGATTTTGAAGGTGCAAATCTTATATGAATGAATTTGTTTCAAAGTAAGGTTACTTTTAAAAATGTGGGAAAAATCATATGCTAATTCTTTTAAAAATGAAATTATTGTGATACATTCTCTGCTGGCTATTTCTACCAATTGCAGCTTGCAGACACAACTAAGTATTTCCTTATTTTTTAACCAGCGTCAAGGGAAAATTTTGACACCTGAGCATTTTTTCTATATAATACCAGTGGAAAGATATTGCTTTCTATTGCTTTTTTAACATGAAAGGTCTCTTTCACTGAAAATTCAAATAGTAGTTGGTATTGTCAAATATCGGACACTCTACCTCCCGAAAAAGAGAACAACTTATCTTAGTGAGCTACTATAGCCCTCACTTCTTTAAAATGCCTCAAATTACTATGTTTTAATCAATTCACTTGTAAACCGAAATTCAAAGGAGACAATAAATTTAATTTTAACCGTTTGAGTGCTGAAGAGTTTTCTTATATACATGTTAAAAATGCGGAATGAAAAGCGTAGTAATTTAATTAACAAAACAAGAAAAATGCTATCGCGCTTCTCCGCATTTTTGGTGCAAAACAAGCGAAGCGCGATACCACTTCACCGCACTTAAACGGTTAATTATAATATCAAAACATTTTAATCAAAAAATAAAAAAAAATTTTTAATTCTTTTTAAGGATAAAGAATTTGTTTGGAAATATAGAAAAACCTATTAGTTTTCACTTCTATAAATGATTTATTTTGCAATGTTTACAAATCTCGAAATTCATAACATGTTGCTAAACATCAGTCACTAAGAATTCATCTGTATGCAAGCATGACAATTTGAAGATTTAGCCAGTGAGTTCAAGGAAAAGTATACAAATCTAAAATGTTCAAATTTTATAATGGATTTTTTAAGGGATATATATTTTGGTGGCTTATCGTGTCACAATGATCGGATTATTATTTTCGGAATGGAGGAACTGTTAAGCATCGAGAGACAAATAATGTGCTTCTACTTTTAAAAAAGTTATTATGGAAAGCTTTATCTAAAATATCTTTAAGAGAAGTAATTGAAATAAGCTCAGAATTATATATAAATTGTGTCAAAAGGGTTTTTGTGCTATTTATTAATGCAAAATAAGGAAATTGAAAAGATTAATTTATTAAGATTAAATTGTTGTTTTGGCATACGGAAAGATTAAAAAAAAAAAAAAAAACCTTCTTCAGCAAGCAACAAGTTTGACAATTCGTAATGGTTTGGGTAAAATTTAAATTCAATTGTCAAATCTCTTCAAGTTTATGAAATGAACTCAAAAATATTATGTGATAAACAAGCAATTTATTATTTATTACTGTTCCTTATAGGGATTTCAGGGATATCAAAGTAAATTGTCAAACATTATGAAAAATTTAAGTTATCATTTCCAATATTTCGTCAAAATTATTGCCTAGGAAAAATATACCAGTTCCGCACTGTTGAACTTAGATTTTAATCAATGAAGAATATATGGAATTAGATTTAAGAAAGAAAAATTTTGTAAAATGAGAATGTAGAAATACTTAAGTATGTGTAGTAAAAAATTTAATGGACAAATTATAATCCCAAGGGAAAAGCGAAAACGTTTCAAATGTGGCAACGTTCATTGCTTTTTTAGTCTTACGAAAAATTCGAAAAAATAATCTATCTCCAAATATCTATTGTTGGCAAGAAAATTTAAGCAGTGTAATATGGATTTCATGTTTGCGATTATCCTGGAAAAAAAATGTTTTATTTATTTGGATTATGAATGATCACTGAATCATTATTCCTTTCAAAGGAACAACTTTGATCCCCCCCCCCCCAAAAAAATTACGCTCCAAATCTGGCACTACCTACGTACTTTTTAGGGTTGCTCTTTCTTATTTTGGTGTTGCTAATTTAGGTTTTTTCAGCTTTTAGGTTTTTGCTGTTGCCATTTAGTATTTTCTTGCATTTTGTACCATTTTTTGAGTTATTTTCTTAAAAGTTTTTTTATGTATTAATTATTTGTACTTAGCGAAAATCCATCTTGGCGAGAAAAAAGGCGCCAAAAACAGGTATTTTGGGTTGGTGTGAAAAAAATGTCGCCAAATTTCCGATTTGGGGGGGGGTATATCAAAGTAGTTCCCTTTCGAAATTGTTTTTAGAAAGAAAGGAAAAAGCCGTAATACAAAAGATTCAAAATATATTTGAAAGAACATGTAGAAATTATACTTTTTTATTTTTCTCCGCAATCGTTCAAATAAGGAGTTGTTCATTTGAAAGGAAGGCATACAATACCCTGAAGCTCTGGAGTGAAAAATTAAAGATTTGAAACCCTAGTCTCTGTAAAACAATTGGAGATAGATAGGTTTCGGTGAAAATGTGCTTTAGGTCCCCTACTCTGCCAACTTGGCGAAAGTGTGCAGTGGGTCCCGTACTTGGCGCGTTTTCAAAAAGGTTTCGGTGAAAATGTGCTTTAGGTCCCCTACTCTGCCAACTTGGCGAAAGTGTGCAGTGGGTCCCGTACTTGGCGCGTTTTCAAAAACGCTGTTGCCATGGTGATAATGGAATACGATTTTTAACGATTTTCAAAAGCAATTAGCAACCAATGAAAATGACCTTTTTTCAAACTGAAACTAATTAATGACCAATGAAAATGCTAAAAGAAAAAACCAATTAATGAGCATGCGCGGAAAAGCGCTTCAAATTATTTCCTCCGGAAATTGCCATAAAGAGCTCATTAGGGATAAAAACGTCCGGTTTACCACACTTGGTGCATTTATCGCCAAGTTGGCAGAGTAGGGAACCTAAAGGTGCAGATTAACGTAGGTTTCTATTTTCTGCTTCTTTTTTTTTTTTTTTTTTTTTTGTCGAAAATGGATATTTGAAAACTTTTTTATGAATGGACTGAGGAAATGATAAATCTGGATACCAATGATTTCGTCTGGTTTACGGACGGTTCTAGGAAAGATAACTTCTCTGGATTTGGAGTGCATGGTGTATCGCCTAGGGTTAACCTCTTTAGGGGCTATGGAAGGTATGACACTGTATTCCAAGCTGAAATTCTTGCAGAAGCAGAAAATAGAAACCTACGTTAATCTGTGTTGTCATTGACTGTGTTTTGTTAAATATTGGAAAGGATACCATGGTAAGCGGATTCTGATCTTTAGTGACAGTCAATCTGCCTTAGAGGCTCTTAATTCATTCCCAGTTAGATCTAGGATTGTCCTGGAATGTAAAAACCTTCTCATGGAACTAATAAGGTTTCCTGAGAAGTCTAACATAATAAGGTTTCCCTTTTTAGGTGCCAGGGCACATGGGAGTTAAGGGTAATGAAAAGATGAATGAACTGGCAAATCAAGGCTCGTCTTCTAACCCTATTAGAGCGGATTTTTTTTTTGTGGTATTAATATGAAGACCATTAAAGGCATTCTTCTCAAATGGGAAAAGCAGGAGGTGAATAAAACTTGGTTGAACTCTTCTGGTCAAAAACATGCCAGAAGTATGATCACTGGATCATCTGCTAATGTAGCCTCTGAAATTCTTAGCTGTTCTAGAGTGAAGATACGTACCATTATAGGTTTCTTTACTGGTCACTATTATTTCAGGAAGCAACTTTATACTATGGGACTGGTTCAAAACCGTAAATGGAAATGTCGAGAATCCGCGCATCAAATCATTTTTGACTGTGATTTCCTAGCTTCTGTTCAGTTTAATACTTTAGGAATCATCAGTGCTAAAGACCTGCACCTTAGTTCCATAAAGGGTTTGTCTGACTTTATTAATAATGTGGGCGACGCAATTCATTGGAACTAAATTAAATTGGATTTGTGGCTTTGGCATAAAATGCCACAGAGCAGAGGTGCCCAGTTCCACCTAAACCCAACTAGAAGAAGAACAGTACTTTCCTAGTATCTTCCCTTGTGACATTTGATTGCGTCCCTTTATTTATGATAAGTTCTTTTATAAGGAATTATGTTGTGAATATATGTTTTGCTTTTATGTTGTAGATAAGGGATGTACCTATATATTGTTGATATACGTCCTATCTATATGTTGTGGATATGCCTTGTACCTCTATGTTGTGGATATAAGTGTGGTGAATGTAATGTTGTTGAGGATATACGTCAGACTATATGTTGTGCCTTCCAACAGACTTTGACTATTAAATTGTCTATAATACACAGTGGCAAAATTGTTTGACTTTTTAAATAATACATGGAACTAATTATTTCAATAAACTTTACTTTAACAATTATATTAGTCAAGAGTCAGGGCATATAAAAGTAGTTATTTTGCAATTCTTTTATTGAATAATTCTGCAATATTTGGAGGCAGCTACAAGTATGCTTGATATATATTGCAATAAGTAATGAGGATGAGGGAAACTTTTCTATATTGTTTTTGTGGTTCGTACTTATTTCCTTTAACTTTTTATTTGAGAAAGCCTATAACAGTTTATCTTCGCTTATTTAAATTTTTCGGAATTCGGAAATAGAAAAGTACAGAAGAAAATAAGATTGCTTTATTTTCTTATGTACTTGTACGATTATCTATTCACCATGACAGACTTGCATT
The DNA here is from genome assembly GCA_026290005.1 of Latrodectus geometricus. Taxonomy (NCBI): domain Eukaryota; kingdom Metazoa; phylum Arthropoda; class Arachnida; order Araneae; family Theridiidae; genus Latrodectus; species Latrodectus geometricus. The sequence goes on along the minus strand of JAPDSC010110246.1, from coordinate 1,277,236 downwards.
TCGATTCACCCATTATAGACTGTGAATATCGCATACCTAAATCTACATCTAATACTATATTAGATTACGATAGTGCACCTCTAGTTATACAATTAACTTCAGAAGCCGTAGTTTCGTATTTCACAGTGTTCTTAGGTCCTAAATCAGGATATGCTTTAATTCCCAAGTGGCCTTCACAGTTAAAATGCGAAAATTTAAAGCTATTTTCTATAATAACGGCATAAAAAAATTAACATAAAAGAACTGGCTAAACTGTTTATCACTACAAATGATTATAAAACTGCAACAAAAATTTGTAGAAATGAAACAGTATTGGATGTACCTGTAACTCTCCACTTAATTGAACAGTACATTATGAAATTCGTTACCATGTTCGAATCAGCGGACGAAAGTCTAGAAAATGAAAATAACAGTCTTATTGCATCTAAAATCAGACGTTTTAATAAAAAGTGATTATCAGAACTTTCACTAACTTAGAAAGAGTGTACAGACATAAAATCCCATCTCAAATTAAAATATTTTTATCTATTGTCAATATGAAGACTTTTGTTCATAAATTTCTAAAATGTGGTATTTGTTTTGAATTTACACATTCAACTGTGAAATGTAAGGTACAATAAGCTCTATGCAGACTTAGTGGCTCACACCAAGTAGTGATCCTTGTCCTGATAATGTTCCATATTATGTTACGCCTCAGATGATTCTGTATGTCCATCTCGTAGGAAAAAAAAAACTCGGTATTTACAATTTAAAACGATAAACCATCTACATTTCATTGAAGCAAGAAGATGATTTAAAAGTTCTAAAATCAATTTTTCTGCTATTGTCAAATATAATCAACCATCAGAAATTACTTTCATACGAAAATAAATTATATAGTCACTTCAATTCTTACGAAATTTGAAAACACAGTTGACAAAAGTCTTAACTATTCAAACCTAACAAGAAGCTATTCTTAATGTTATCTTCCTGAAATTTGAAGAAACTGTTAGCAAAATTTTTTAAACTAGAAGTCACCCGTCTTCCTCTGTGAGAAGAAAAACCCGAAAATTTCTCAAAGCCAAAAACATTCGTCAACACTAAATAAAAGTGATATTCAATTCTATCCAATTTTACCTATGTGTAGACTCTGTAATTAATTTTGATAACTCTTCAGAGGTTCAATTTAAAATAATTGAAAAAGTTTAAATTTTGAAAGCGGTCTGTTAAGCTTTCCTAACGATGGGTACGCAACTGGTATTCTGGTTGCATTAGCTCTCTTAGATGTTAAATTTTTAATCACAGTATAATGATTGCTTTTCTCGTGTTCTCATTAATTTAATGGAATGCATGTAGTTTTCTCAATAACCATCCATACATGAAACTTCAATATTTTAATACAGCAAATATTATTGCAGTACAAGATTCTGGTTAAGAAATTTTGGCCAAATATCTTTACTCAACAAAATAATTTTTCGTCAGAATAAAGAAAATGGCCGTAGGAGGGCTCTTCTATTACCAGTTGGTAAATTCATTCCAATAAGTCAATTTCCCCCCACCCTTCTCTCAGATTATGGTAGGGAACTCTTAACTGTTTATATCAATGTGGTAACTACAACAATAAGACGTATGAATAGCCAGAGCTAGGATAAGATCTTTTCCAACCAATTCGATGCTGTTTAGATTTAACCTCTGATGTACGGATCACTATCAATGTGGTGAATCAGAAACTATAGATTTAGACTGCCCTTTATATGAGGATCTGAGGAACCGACCACAGAAAAGATAGCATTATCATTCTCTTGGATATTTGAATTATCTTTGAATGTGGAAAATAAAATTATTGCTTATTGAGAATTTTTGCGACTATCTTGAAGATCTAATCTTAATGACAGTAAAATTGAAATTTTATAGCTTTCACCTTACTTGAACTTTCCTATCTTTCAGCTTTTGTTATGCTGACTTATCTGCCTTATTTCAAAACATTTGTCTCTGAGTCTCAACAGATTGATTAAAAGACCTCAATAGACTTTTCTTCAGTTTTTTTAAATCAAATTTCTTCTTCAATTACTTCAAATATCATTTTTCAAATATTTATTAGGGATATATTCATGAAGTGTACTGAGAGAGTGTCCTATTCTGTTCTAGTACGAATAGCCTAAGAATGAATCTAGCTAAAGTAATCTACCTAAGTGTGAATCTGGATGCAACAAATAACATACAAAACACACTGAACAAACAAGTTAAAAGTAATTAAGAATAAAGATACCCGAGTTCAAAGTGCATACTACTCACGTGAAGATAAAGACAATAGTCACTTTTCGACCTAGTTTTCTGTTTATCGATAAAGGAAGCCAATTCCTATCAACAAAGTTGCCGTGCACATTGAGTCGATTTCTTAATGAACTTCATCTGATGAAAACAATTTTGAAGACACCAAAAATAAAAAGTGTGTGAAAGTTTAATGAAATTAACCAAATGTTCACATATACTTGATACTGTATCGATATCATCCAATATCCATTGCAAATAAATTAATAATATGTAAAAAAAAATAAAGAATGTCTTAATGCTAAAGCATTGCTATAAAGAAGACATCATTGTTGAATGGAGTTGTAATTGATATTTTTCCTGCCATTATCTAAAGTAATTTGCAATTACTTACAAATCGAAAGTAAATTTGTTCATTGTTAAAACTTCGAATTAGTACAACTGGGTTTTGAATTTAACTTTTATTTTTTTCAATATTAATTTTGTGAAATTATCAATTATCTAACAACAAAGTTATCTAGTTTTGCACCAAAAATAATGCATTTTGTACACATTTTATATTAATTTTACTAAGTTGAAAAATTTTTTAGCAATTCACACTTATTTGTTTAACAGTATAAATTGCACTATCTGATTTTAATTCATACTCAATAAAGTTTTGATACATTGTTTCGGGCAACTTGATACCGAATGCCTTTTTATCTTCTTGTCGCATATTATTTTTTGGAAGGACTTTGCACTAACAATGGTTCTATTCACATGTTGTAAAGGAGTCTAAAAACGCTTAAGCCTTCACGTTAAGAGAAATGCACACAGAATACTAAAACAACTCGTTTTCATTGTTCAACAGGATCGAACCTTTTACCTGGCATACTGATGAGCATACTCTGACCACTGAACTACAACACGTCTACGCTTAAGAATATATAAAAATAACTAGCAAATATTCGTAAAAATCATTTCTGCTTATATAAATATTAGTTAAAAAAATTAATTTTATTATCAAAAACTTTAAATTAAATGTTATTTGTTATAATTGTTTTTGATTTCATAAAAGTTTGTTTTCTATACAAGTTGTTTTAAATGTCACAATCAATTAACTTATATTTTCTAAATATTCACTTATATGTTCACGAAATCAAAACAAATATTAATTAATTTTATACAAATAAAATATGCAATACTATTTTTAAAAAATAACATCATTAGTTAAAGAAAATATTTTATCAGAAGTGATAATTAAATACAAATGTATGCAAAAAAATATAAATCATTTAGTATTTTAAAAGAAATAATAATGACGAACAGTGGGGGATTTTAACTTTCAAGTTATTTAAGTGTAAAAATTAAACTCATTATTATTATTATAAATGATAATAATTATTTATTTATTTATAATCATTTTTTTATTATTTTAAGTTAATTAGACTTTTGAGTTTATGACTAATTTTTTATAAATCATGGATCATAATCCATACACAATGGTGGAAAATTAATATTGTTTCAAAAAATCTTAAATTTGTTAATATATATGCGTAACTGTATGCTTTCAATATATTAAAACTATCTAAAATACAATTAAATTTCAATTATTTACTAATTTCATGATTTAATTTATCAATTAAAAAATATATTAAATATAAATTATAAATAAATTTTTTAGTAAATTTTAGTAAAATTATTCAAATTCTAAATTTTTCAATAATTTGTAATTTTTATCTCAATTAAAATGCAATTTTCTTTTATAAATCCGTATAATTATTGAGAGGAATGCAAGTAAATCAACAAGTTATCCATGCATGAGATTATAATCTACACATTTTAATTAAGTTCTTTACTGTTTAAAAAATTATAATCTATTTATGTTCAGGTTAAACGCTTAGTTATTAGTACATTTATAATTTTTTTAACTATATACACTACGAAAATATTTCTCATACATTTAGGTAATTGAAAACAATAATTTTCAATGCATGAAATAAGATATATATATATATATATATATATATATATATATATATCTGTTTATCACAAGTATTATTATTTATATATTTTTGAATGTTAATTAATAACGAGAAGGGATTATTTTCATACTTTTTAGTTACAATTACATTTGATTAATTTTTCATAGCATTATTTGATATTAAAACTCTTTTAATCAGTTAACGTATCATTAAAGTTCAAATAAATTAAGATTATAAAATAAATTTTTGGCTTACTATGACAATATCTTATAATAAATTAGTCGTATTAAAAAGAAAACTGAAAACGTTCGCATTATTTTTAATTTTAAAAGTTAATTAATATTCTTGATTAATGCAATGATAGTTTTGTAAATATATAATGTTGTTATACACAGTAACAACCATATTTAATAAAAGTATCCAGAAATGATAATTCTTTGGTTTTAGAATAAAACAGAAGGTATTTGAAAAAGCACATAGGAAATTATAGACAACAGAAATTTTTACCTGTCTTTTCTGCACCAAAACGATGATGAACTCTTTCCCAGCTTTTAAAGTGTCATTGAAAGTCTATAACATTCACAGATGTTACATAAAACGCCAGAAGGCGCCAAGCATTTAATCTTCTGACTAGTCAGGGTCAGTGATAAGAGCCACCCATTTTGTTTCAAAATTCCAAACATTTCCCCTTTTCTTTCAAAGAATCTCACTGGCGATAAAAGTAACAAAATAACCAAGGAATATTCTACCATTCCGGCTTAAGGCGCTTCTTAATGAAGTATTTTTAGTTATTAAAATGTTCAAAATAGAACAAATTACGCATGAGATAGTTAATAAAATTAAAAAGAACGTACTTCCCGCATTTATGCTAACTGTATAAATCATTTGAGGTGATTCGAATTTTTAGAAAAAAGAAAATAAAAACGAATTAAGAAATTTTGCGTTTTCCAATTGTATTGGTAAGAGCAAAGAATTTACTAAGGAAAGGAATAATTTTACAATATAAGTATGATTTGGTTTGCAAATCTTATTGGAAGGAACAAGCTGGAGATTTATCAACTACCACTTTATTTTCTAAGAATTTTAATGCCAGTTGTAATCACATTACTTTTTAGCAAAAAAATAAAAAATTAAAACAAAATAATTTAAACTTTCTTTCATATTATTTCTCTAAAGACTTCAGAGATTTAATACTTATCCTTCTTTAATTTAATACTTATATATTAAAGAAGTTATATAACACAATGGCAACATTGGTTATTCTTCAGAAGTTCTGAAAACAAGAGGTGAGACAAATCTATTGAATAAAAATTTCGTCGGTTGATAAAGTTGTAAAGAATATTTAGAGTACACATCAAACTTTTAATTTTATCAAACATTTCCAGGTATTTGTTTTTGTCAATATCACTTTTTTATTTGCAGCCAATTGCTATTTAGTTCAGAACAACGGTCAACAAAAACAAAGTAAGCTAAATGCAGGCTTAAGACCATCTTTTCCAACGAACTTCCGTTTGTCAACCAGACGGTCTTCGGTAATGTGACATATCAAAAGTTCTACCTTCTGAACCCCACTTTTCTTAGTCAGACTATTACATCCCAAAGTTAATATGTACTTATAAAATCAATATATTTTAACTCTAGAAATCCAAAGAGATTTCATTTCTATTACAGGTGGTTTGGTTTAATGTTTTAGCTGTAGCTCTACAGTCACTTTATGCACACGAAGGTTAATTAAACCAGCCAGCATCGTTTTAAACAGATGCGAAACCACTAAGAAACACCCACACCGGCATTGGAATCGAACCTTCAATCTGTTGAGCTCCAAGAGACAGCGCTAATCACATTCAATTTCTTTATTTAGGTTTCATTTCTCTTAAATAAAAATTGCTTATAGAAATTTGGTTGTACATAGGCTGCTAATTATTATATGATGAATTTTCGTCTTCAGTCTTCGAAAAAGCTTCGCATTTAATTTATTTTCTTCCACCATATTATTCCTGTATTCTTTTATTATAAAGAAGAATAAAATAATTTATTAATATTGTATTCTCGCATTTTTTTAAATTAATCTTTTTATTAGTGTAATGAGTATAAGATAATATATAATCCATTTATCTCTATTTAGAAAATTAAAAAAAAATTCTTTTTCTCTCTCTTTTTAGTCTTCAATCAGAATCTCTTAGAAAAAGCTGTTTAATTTAATTTTTAACTGTACTTTAGAAAATATCACATGTATAAATTATCTGTTTATTATTTGTGTCTATTTGATGTAATTGATAATTTTCTGTTCAAATTATTTCAAAAGCGTAAAGATGCACGTAAGAATAAATATATAGTCCGTATAAACATAAGCATTCATGGTTCTGCAAGGAAAGGTATCAAGTTTTTTTGACATAAGAATTTACAAATTTTTGTACGTCTACTCAAAGATGCATCACCTGAAACACAGACAATGCTTCTTTTGTTTAAATATTGTTGAAATATTACCAGAATTTTTCACATCAGCTCAAAACTAAAGATAAATCATCAGAAACATTACCTCTTCTGCATAAATTTCTTTCAGGACTGTTTGATGAGCGATATTTTTAATAATTTCTCTGATCAACGGCATATAATGATATGTTTATTCCAAATGTTCCCTTATGACAACATTGATCAAAGTAGTATATATATATATATACATACATAAATGGTTAATCACTAAGCATTTAGACGACCTTCTTAAATCCGTTTTAAATATTTGCACCAACCCTTCCAAGAGAACAGCAGGGAAGTATATCAGCTCTTGCCGTCTACTATCTTAATTAAATTTTCTGCAGGTTGAATATTATATTTTAAATTTTTGCCACCAACGACGACAGTGTTTATTCAAGGGTTTTTTATGTCAGTATCATAAAAACTTTTTTTAGAGATGTATACTTTCAAATACGTAGCCCAATCACTCCTCAGGTAATTTATTCAATTGCAAATTATTTAACTAAAATACGATATTTTTATTATAAGGACTTCTCGCTTAACAGCCATTTTTATTTTTTAAGAATTGGCTTACTTAAGAAAATATATCTCTGTCCTTTGGATTTTTCCACATTTTTGGAACTCAATGAACTATGTTATTTTTGTAGCCGGGTTATGTATTTAATTCTTAGTTAAGAATACTTCATCTCATGTCACACCTCAATAAATTATAGCTTTATGAGATTTAAAAAATAATATAGAAAAATAAACTTTGAATAATAACTTGAGCTTTTACAATGTGATAAAATTCTTTTTAAATTTAATTCTCTAAAGCTTGTCTCTTTTTTATTGTGAGTTTAAAAGTCAACAAACAAAATGACTTTAGTAACTAAACAAAATTATGAAATATATTAATATGACTATAATTTTTTATTAATAAAATCTATTTCTAAGGGTTATGAATTATTTTTATCGCCAAAGAAAACTTTTCAGATCAATCTTCTGAAATTAAAAATATACGTATTAATTTTATCCTTAGATTCATGCTTGTTGCTTATCTATTGTTACTGTAATTACAATGAGGGAATTTCCAAAAGATTTTTAATAAATTTCAACATAGGTAACGTAATAGTCCTTTTCCCTTATGCTATCTTAATCAGTGCCATTTTCGCTTTGGTGGTTTTTAAAAAAAATATACGATGCGACCTTAGAATTTCAATGTGATTGAACAAAACTTATATAATATTTATCTTATATAATGAAATTTTCGTTACATAAATTCCATCAAAAATCTTTTATGTGTAATTTTTCATGTTGATTTGTAGTTTGGCTGTGTTTCAATAATACATAATTTCATCTTGTCTTTGTCAAGGACAAACTTGCTAAGGAATCACCAGAGAGTGGTTTCATAATCCTTAATTTCTATACTTCACTAACAGATATTAGGAATTACGAAATTGCTGTCTTGTTTATCTTCACGATTTTTAGATGACACGAGATCTGAATAAAGAATTCAAAAACATAGAAAAACTTCATGTTGAAATTGAGAAACAGTGTAACTTTCCTTAGAATCCTTTTTATTATTTCGTAAATATTTTTACTGAATCCTTTGGTTAAGTAATTAATCTTCTAGTATATGAATATTGTGTTTCATTTTGGTTCATATTTCTTGAAGAGCATAGAAAATTTATATACTTTATTATCTTTCATTACTTACCAATTAAGTATGGAAAGTGATATTGACAGAATTTTTATATCACATATTCATAAGCTGTAAAATCTTTTTTGCAAAAAAATTTAAACAATTGTTTCTTGTTTTCATGGTCCTTCAAATTATATTGTCGTGGGTAGAATTTATAACATTATTCAATATTGATTAATGATCATTTCTTAAAGTTACTGTTGACAATATTAATAGATTAAATATACTCTGCAATTAAAAAATTTACTGAAACTTTTCCCTAACTATTATATATTTAATAATATTAGATAATTTTATGACTTTCCTTTTCAGCAATTAAATTTTTCCTTTAAATTATCCTGTATGTATATTATATACATGTGTAACTGCCTTCTATGAGGTAGTATTTCAGATGATGTGAAAAACAAAAATATATAGCTTTCACTGACTTTAAATGTGCATTTCTGACATAAATCAAACTTTTTTCAACATTTTATAAATAGTGGATGGGTTCCTTGTAATATCACAATAATCTTATATGCTATCATTAAAACTTCTTGACAAAATATCAAATTTACAATGTGTTCTATTATTTTAATAAATGTTAATCAATTTTTTAAATTATTTTTATTATTAACAGATTTAATTAAAGTTTGAATAATTAATTGTAAATTATTGTGCATTTATATAAATTTTTATACTTTTTTTTAAAATTTACTATGTTATGTTAATCCCTTGCAATTATTATTGTGCCTTACAATTTCTTATCATCATGAAGCTGAATTCAGAATATAGCTATGTTTTAAGGGAAAAAATAGTTAAAATATGTATTTAAATTGCTAGATATAATATATTGTCATACACGACAAATCCTTATTTTTAAAATATTTGGTTTATTTACATTGAAATATTCAGTTTCAAACTCAAATATTCATAATTATCTTATGAGTAATATTAAAGGGCACTTTTGCTTCTTTTTTGTCAAATAAAATGGAAAATTTTGTCACAATGTAATCTTTGTTTTGTGTGTGTTTACTCGAAGAAATAAGTGTTCAATAAATGTCATTGTTATTTAGAGCTATATCTGAAGCTTTCTCAATATATCTGTGTATAGATAACTCGATTATATCACACATTATTATCTATAAAATTCTATTCTTAGGAAATTTTGCTTCTATCATGCTGATAGGAAAGTGTGATCTTTTTTAATCTTATCTGCAGTAATGTTAACGGACTATGAACTTTGTTGATATTACACTATTGCAGACAAATATGGTAAGGAAATCTAACTAAGCATTTTTATATCTATTCTAGTGATGAAGATTATCCAAAAGTTAAACGATTTTTAAGGAAACGATGATATAAATTCAATACAT
>JAPDSC010110246.1:1210798-1258470 GCA_026290005.1 Latrodectus geometricus | reverse complement strand
AGGTCCCTGCGTGCGATAGATTTGGCTGGAGAGCTCGGTCAGACAAATGGACAGACAGACAGACACATTACACTTGCTTTTATTATTATAGATTATTTGTTCTTAGATATTCTTTAAGGAATCTTTTTAGTTGTTTTTTTTTTTAACAAAAACACAACTAAAAGAACTCAATTAATTTTGATGATTTCTTTGATATAATGATCCTTACATTAAATTTCATTAAAATCTAATTTTTCTCACAAAATATTAAGAGGTTTTGATAAATTTTACTTTTGTTCAAAATATAATAATATTTCAAACAATAATTTTATAATATATTGGGAAAATACAAAAATATATGAAAAAATAAATTTTCATACATTCGTATTACATTACATTAAAATATTAACTTAAGTGATTTCTGTAGCATAATGTATAAACAAATATTAAATTATAAAAAGTTATACTATTCGAGTGTTGTAAAAATAGTAAACTTTTATTGAAGCCAATGATAATTATGAAAACCTAACACACAATCCATGAGTTTTATTAAAAAAGTATGCTAACATATTATAGGGTGCTTATTGCGGATGTTTGTAGATGAAATAAATTATTATTTTATTTTTTGACAATTTAACATTTATTCATTTTCGGATTTTTCCTTGCAAAACAATTTGTGATTTTTTTTTTCTTTATTTCTCTTTTCAGCCCCTTGTCATAGATTAAAGAAATCAGGAATTGGTCATGGATGAAATATTTGTAATTGTTTATTTGAAAGAAAAGAAATTATCAATGATTTCTTTGAACAACAACAATAAAACTTTGATAAGTTGTGATTTTTTTAGAATAATACCAAAAAAATTGCAGCTTATCAAATTTCTTTGTTAAGCTTCAAGTATCGATGCAACAATTCATTATTTATTGTGCTATATAATGAAAATCATATTTACTTTTCTCTAATTGCATCACAGAACTCGGAGGCCAAAGAATTGCTCGGATAGCTGCCATCCATTCTTGACTGGCTGTTTCACAATCAGCAGCCAAGTGGATGACAATTTTGTTATCATCAGAAATAGTAAAGGCATATTTATGAGTGCGTGAAGAGCTTCTGTAAACCACAGCTTTTTGACAAGATATTGATTTCCAAAAGATGGCGCTGTGTTTCCTTGCCGTACCACTCTCCGAGCTGTACACACTGATCATGAGACTTGGACATTTTGGATCATTCACAAATTCATCGGGTTGTATGGAAACACAACGTTTCTTCCATGCCTGGAAATGGAAGGAAATATATATAGATAAAATGCCCTTTAGCATGATATTTTATTTAATTAATAAAATTTTTATCAACAAATCCTAAATTTGAGAAGTAAATATTTATTTCACCTACAGCGTATGTATTTGGTTCAACTATTTATTCATTTTCTATATTACTGTATAAAAATTAGCAACTTATAAAAATTATCATTTCACTACATGCAAAGGGAAATCAGTTAAAAGAAATAAATAAACATAGAATTATTGAGTAAAAAATAATTTAAAAAATAAACTAGTTTAAATGGCTATGAATAAGATGCATGTGTCACGCATGTGCAAACACAATTGTATCTTTGTAATGTCAATAACAGTGAAACTGGAAATTTCAAGTTTTAATTTTTTTTCTCTTTTGATAGTTCTTACTAAAGTAATAGACTTCCTTACTTATATTTTTTATTTAAATCTGAAATTGAGTTCCATTAATAAGCAAACACTAAGTTCAAGAATAATAACTGATCTGCCTTTAAATTTTCTAGTTATTATATTTCATCTTTTTTATTAATAAAAAATTCCTCTTCTGTGAACAGAATAAAATTTGTTATCCACATTTATCCTCGAGCTTGCTTTTCAAGTAATATAATTTTGGCAAGAGAAGCCACTAAATCAATGGTCTCGAAGTTTTGAGTCATTGTCAACTAGAGAACTCGAAACCTTGGCTATCACACTCTTTTTCACTACCAGATGGAATACATCAGTGAACACTGCATACACCAGAGGAAGGACATAAGTTATTACTGAGCATTTGATGTCTACAATTATTTTCAACTTTCCGGAAAGTTTCCGGCTTTGTAAGATTTCTATTTAGGACGTTTTTTCAACGAAACAATCCTGATTTCTCGCCCTTTGACATGTGCTGGTAGAAGATTTGTACAATGTTGCATTAATTTTTGTATTTAAACTTTGCAAGTAGATATTATTGAACTTGAAATTTTATAATTCCTTAAAATATCTTGGGTTGAAATAATAATCTATTTCTGATGATTAGTTGAAGGTTTTTAATATTAATTTGACATTCCATCACTATACACAATAATTCTTATAAAAAAAAAAGCAATTTGTTATCACTAGGGGCATTTATCATTGATCATTTACTTTGTTTCCTTCATCAACAATATACATAAAAAGTCAGAAGTGAGTTTTTTGTTCTAACGCCTTACATGACATAACATTGTTGAAACTCGGGTACAAACAAATGTGCGTCGTATGTGTTATTTTCTTTGGATTGTGAGAAAAGTATCGTTTGATTCTAAGTCACTCGCTGTTGCTATTTAACATTGTAACTGGCTTTTTTTTTCATATAGTTTTTGAGCTAGGCCCCTAATTTTCATATTTTAATGCTAAGAGAATTGCATATTTTCTCTTGTTTTAGAGAATAACCTTTTTCGATACTTCAATAATATTACGATATCCGTCGGCGCTTCAAAATTAAACGAATAAATGAGGACTCTGATGGGCATCTTGTTTTTCTCATAAAGGAGACATTTAATAGCTAATAAAAATTTCAAAACACATTCAATATATATTTTAAAATAAATCCTATTTTAACAATATTTTGAGCATTTTAAGCGCAAGCGACCCAGTGAATAGTTGCTCGTGGATCCATAGATCCAACTGGTAGTTGAATAGATAGTATTCTAACCTTCAGAGCTACAACTGATGAAATCGAATCTCATGAAGCACGTTTATGTTTGTTATGTTTCGGAATTTATTTTAAACTATGGGTCTTGATCAAATTATCTCTTGTATTCAAACATTAATATTAGAGAGACAAATAAGTAAAATCAGAAAGCACAACCAATTAAGAATTCTGCAAAACATGACGAAAATATAATTTTTATCTCAAAAGTATTATCAAATTTATTTTATACATCATCTTTGAATATATTTAATGAAATTAGATTATATTCTTCAAAAATAATTAGTATTAAATAATTAATTTTCATATTTTTAATATACTTTTATTTTTTTAATTTTACCACAATTAGGGCAAAAATCTCAATTTAATTGTTTAATATATACATCATAATTCATAAGTGTAAAATAAAAATCTTATATTTCCATTCATATTTCTATATCAGACTTTCATTTTCATTTATAATGATGTCAAGAAATTTAATTTTACATCATCATCAGTTTTCTGCTGATAAAGCGACTGTTGTTAACAACTAATTTAAATTAGCGTTTTCTTTAAATTAGCTCCTACCTCAGGCATGGGTTTTCGCAATAGTTTAAAGTTCATTTAAAATTATAGTTCCTGATTGAATCAGCACTCAAGTGCAAAGGTTAACTCTTGACATGACAATCAAATCAATGTTTTTTTTTTTCACTCTCTTTAAAAATAAAATATATAATTTTTGTATTATTTAAAAGTAGGACTAAATTATAAAAACTGAAAAATTTAATTTTTCAATTCTTTTTATTAATATTTTATATTGAAAAGAAATATTTAATATAAATTTTAGTTCATATTTATAATAACATTTAAATTCGTAACGTTCCAATTTTTCCCTATCCAACAATATTTGGTATCCATTAGTTATGAAATTAAGTTGCATGCACAAATACAGATAAAAGTTCATTTTTGCGCATGATTAGTATCTGAAATCTTATCAAATTTGAAAAACAATTGTTATCGCAGCGAAAGAATTATTTCATTATTGGAATTGTGTCGAAATTTAAAGATGAGATAGTAAAAAGTACGTGAAAGACACATTTTCTTTATCTGAGTGTTTCAATGACAAGCTATTGATAATTATCTGGAATACACCTGTTTACAGTTCATTATTTTCTTATTTTTTAAATGTTTCTACTAAGCACTTAAGATCATTAGAATTTACTTAACCAACTAAAATTTCGAATTTGTGTAAAAAAAACCCCATTTATATTTTTATTCAAATAGTTGAAATTCATTAATATCACTCTTGTAATGTTCCGTATAAATAATTTCCTATCTTTCTTCAATATGCATTAATACCAAATATGTTTATAAAATGTCTGACATATTTTATTGTTTACTACTTCACAAAATAATAAAAAATTTAACACTAGTGATTTAATAGATTTAAAAAAATATGGTTCTTATTAATGGACATTTCTTTGTGCGTCCTGCGTTGCACGAAGAATTGTTGCAGATAGTTGATTTCGCGCCAAATACGGACAGACGACTCGACTAGTCATGAACTAATAACTAATGCCCTACTTTTCTTACTATAATAAATGATCTGTAGAAAATTTCAATGAAAAATACCTCGTGGTATAATATTAGGTGATTTGGGGGCAGAATAAGTAAGGGCTTATCCAATTTTATGTCGAAATGGTGTTTATAAAAATAAGCATTCAAACATAGACTGAAAAATAAAATCGTCCAAGGAAATTTTTATGATTATTCTAAGAAGGATATAATTAATCTAAGAAGAAATAGTACAATTTTGTTTATATCGTTAATATGTTATTTCCTATTAAACATCAAAATGTGCCAAACAATTTTAAACATCATTATTCAATAGCTTAGAAATATTAATTTGGAAAAGACTATAGACTGGTTCTTAAAAAAAATATCAATTTTTTATAACAATTTTTACAAGTTTTAAATAAAAAATTCTTAGTTGCTAAAATACACGATAAACTTTTATGGAAAGAAAATTATTTTTCTGGTTAACATTATTAAAGTGTTTTAATAATTATTTGTAATATTATAGTTAAATCAAAGTTGTAATAGTAATATATTGTTTTTTTATATAATATTATCATAGATTTAAAGAATTAATGCTTTTAATATTAATGTAATATTTGAAATATCAGCATTAGTATCAGAAACTTTACAAATAGTATTTAACTTCTTTAATTTTATACCAATTTTCATCCCCAAATGTGTGTGTGTGAACGCGCGCGCGTGTGTATATCTTTATTAATTTTTTTATTTTTCAAGGAAATATTTCTAAAATAAAACTTTAACTTATAAATAATTTAAAGAATTATAAATCCACATTGTTAAGACATGTCAATTTAAAATTTTAACATATTTTTATAATAAATTAAATTCAATAATTTCATAATTCTGCTTGAAAAACCTTAATAGAAAAAAAAACGATACAATAGTTATTATTCAAGCTATAGAGTCAAGAAATTCTGAAAATCAAATAGTCGATTATGATTTCTAAGACAAAGTGCTTTCATGAATATTATTAACTTCAACAGAAATTAATATACATATTTAACTATTAACAACCAGCACCTTTAAATTTTTATAAAATTTAAGTTTCATAATGCCCTTTTGTGGGTATGCAGTTCTTAGAAAACATAAAAAGAAACAAAATTTTAAATATAAAACAGACATCCATACCTATCAATTTCTGTTTCCTCCTGGGATTCGAATCCAGAGCAACTAAATTAAATTATGTGCACAAAATGGTGCATATGATGCAGGAAATAAACATAATCTATATAGCATTTTTACCAATTAATCAATATTTTTCTCAAAGATCTTCTTGAGCGATAATTAATTCCCACTGTAATTATGAAAACTTCATTTTTTGTTTTTAAAAATCACTAAATGCATTGCTTTGAAAAATTGTCAGAATAATTGTTATTAATTCAATTGTTTTCACTGTATACTTGTTTTAATTTTCTATGCAATATTATATTTGCAAACAAATGTAAAATTTCTAGAATACTCATAATGGAGACCTCACTTTTTGCAGACGAAAAAAAATCTTGTGTTTTGCATTTCATTTCTTTTACATTTTTAGTTAAATAAACGTCCAAAGTTATATAAAAAAATATATTTTTACTTTTTTCTTCGATGCATTACAATTAGTGAATCTTTTGTAAGTTTATAATTTTCACTTTAAAAAAAATATTCCTTTTCACTAATTTCATTAGAGAGCTTAAGCATATAATTAATGAATAAGTTTATATATTATAGTTGTCTTGAATTGGTAAATTTTGAAATAACATAATATATTATTTATTTTTTGTTATAAACCTTATAAACGTGTGGAAACATTTAGACCTAATTAACCAGACAAAATTTCTTTAAAAGAACTTTTAAGTCATTGTTTTCCTATTTAAAAATTTGACATTCAAAGGAGAATTCAAAATGGGCTATTTATTAACATTTTTAAAATTAACTTTTATTCCTTTTTTTAATAAATTGAATTTTGTCTCAGTTGCATTGAACTTAATATTTCTTGGCATGTTTAAGTAATAAACTCTAAAGTATATTTTAAACAGAAGTTTAGAATTTATCTAAAAAACACATGTATGGAAACAATGCTATTTTATTGTCACTATACTTTTGAAAATCAAACCGATAATTTTCAAATTATTATAAAAGAGAAAATAAAAAACATTAAATAATATATTAATAAAAAGCAGTCTTTACTCAATTTTAAGAAACAAAATTTTATAAAAAAGTACAATGCAGAAGATTCAACAAGGGTTGCTTTTCTTGAACTAAAATTAAATAGCTAAAGATGAACAGCCCTTACTTTATAAAAATAAACACTATAAAGCTGCTACTAGAAAATAACCCTAGTAGCAGCTTTGTTAATTTTATTGAAATAACATACTTGTTAAACTTGTTAAATTTTTTCAAATAACACTCTTTAATTAACTTCCGTTACTCTGAGTAATTTGAAATTTTCAAAATTCAACTAGAAATGAATATTTTATACTACAAAAAATGTGTCCAATTATAACTAAGAAACATTTTACTCAAAAAATTATTAACTCATTCAGTAACATTTTTAGTAAGAATAATAATGTGTATAAAATTTTTTGATTAAATAATGAAATTTGTTCAGCACATACATACATAAATAGTTTATTTCAATGACTTGAAACATTAAAGAATTTCAATAAAAATTAAGTGTTACTATAGTGTACCTAATTTATGAGTTTTGCATCTTTGGTTTAAGGAAAATATTTGAAATTTATAAAATGCGATAAAAATAAATAAATAAATAAAAAAAATGTAAAGGAAACTAAATTTTTTAATTTTTCTTCATTCTTTTTAATAATTTTTTTAATTATTCACAAATCAATAGCTCTTTTAATACTCTTATACATAAAATATTACCTCTTTTTCTCAAGGAAAAATTGTGTAATATTTTAATTTTGGAGAATTTTTTCTGTGTGACAAATAAGCAAATTTCCTTAAAACTAGAATTCATTGTTATATAAAAACCTTACTTTTCTTAAAGTTAATTATTATCAAAATATCAATTATAATTTATTTCTTAATAATGAATCCAATTTTTAAAAAATTGCTTACAATTGATGTATAATTTAAATCTGCAGTTTGCAGTATTTCGAATCATTATTCATTTTATTTTTTGTGTTAATATGAACTTATCTTTCCTTGTTTTGTACAATTTAATATAAAATAAACATTATTATATATTAACCAATAAACATGTACTCTCATTATTTTCAAATTTACAAAGTCATAAATAACACTTTTTTTGAAATAATAACCAAATATTAATTATTAATTCTACCTAATTACGTATTAATACTTTTTAACTTTATATTTTTAACCAAATATAATAACCAAATATTTAATTATTAATTCTACCTAAGTATGTATTATTATTTTTTAACTTAAACTATATATTAACAAGTAATTTTTAAAAAAATACATTTTTAGACGAAAAACTTATATGAAGAGTAAGGCAATGTTAAAATGCTCAGAATACCACAAAATTTGAAATGTGTATAAACATTTAAATAATGCAAATGAGTTACATAAAATAAAATGATTTCAAATATGTTATGTCATATAACATTGAGTAACTTACTTTCAGATGACCTTTTCCTCTTGCTTTGTGAGGCAATTTTATATGTAAATATCCCATTTTCCAGTTCATTTTCTTCTCGTCATCATATATTTTGGGCTTCTGTGGTAGATTTTCTACTAAGTCTAGTACCTCATCAGTCGATACTTCATCAACTATTTGGTCTTCATATTTTATTTGAGAATCATTCTGGAAAGACATTAATGCATTATCTGATGTGTCATGCAATTCTTCATTATTTTGAGACGTAGCATTCTTTGAATTAGTGTCATCAGGCAACTTGATTTCTATTTGATTTGAAAGAGTTCTATAATTTTCATCCATGATTTCACTTTCCTCAACGGAAATTTCATTAGTAGAGATTCTTGAATCAACTTCAAAGACTTCAATATTTGATTGTTCGAAGTGTGTGTTGTCAGATTCATTATTATTTTCAATTTGAGTTTCCGATATTTCCTCAACGATTTGAGAATCTTGTAGTTGATCGACTTCAGCATTTGAATCACTTGATATTGTAGGGATTGAGTTGTGAGTTTCTAATGATTTGCTTTTCAATATAACATTTTGAGCTGTTGTATCCATTACTTTGATCTCCGAATCTATAGAATTCAAACTGATCGATTCCTCAAAGTCAGCTTGATAACCGTCAGAAGGTGAAGTGGTGCTCTTTTTACTCACGGCAATGTCTTCAAGTCTTTCTTCATCGGCGTTCGAATCGACTTCTTCTTGCACTTCTGTATCTACGAACGAGTTTTCGTCATCTAGCTCAACATATTCTGAGATACTCTCAGACCATTTCGGTTCGTATTCGTCTACTGCCTCTGAATTCGCTGAATTTTTCTTATTAGAAATATTCTGCAGGATTTCGTCACATAAATTGTCTACATTGACACTCTTCACGGCTGTGACAATTGATTCTTTAATAAGACGATTGACATATCTCCCAACCATTGCCTCGAATTCTTCTGACTTCATTTGGATCACCGTCTTCCCTGGAATTTCATTCTCCGAAGTACCGCCGCTGCTTTCGCTCACACACTTTCTGCGACTATTGTCAGGCTTATCCGATTTCAAACGTTGTTCCTTATGCGAAGTTGATCTCTTTTTTCTAATATCTGAAACCTTTGAAATTTCTACTGGAGCACTCTTCCTCCTATTCTGATTATGACTCGTTTCTTCTAAAAAACAATAATCTTCGTATGCTTTCCTTCGTGTGGTATCGTATTTATTACACATTTCATCGTCTTCAGTACTCATTTCATTAACCCTTTCACTGGAATCACTTATATCCTGATCTTCAACGAGATTGGAAGAACAAGCCATTTCTGGCTGCTTTTTCAATTGTTCATTACCAGAATCTGATTCTACGGTAGACCTCAATTTGTCTATCTCTTCATTTGCTAATTTCACTGCAGACATGTCTTTAAGACTATTTCGCTTTTGAAATAACTTTTTCAAAGGCATATTCGTCAAAATTTTACGAAGCTTTGGTGTATGAAACAATTAATTTCGAAGAGAATACGAACAACTTTTGCTCAAATGCATTTTACATTTAACAGTAAATCAGATCATTAATTTTACATTCTATATTTCAATTATTCTATAAAAAATTCTATGAATTCCTTCAGTATATATCGGCGTTTAGAGTACAGATGACAAATAAAATTGAATTCACTTTACGCGAAGCAATAAATGAGAGCATATATAGATGCTGAATTCCTAGAAACAGCTGACGAGTAATCTAGAACCAATGAACGGAATTCTTTTACCTTCGCGATATTTAAAATTTTGCGACGATACTTAGATATGGCAATGAATCCTACAATCACCTTTTATCTCCTTTCATTTTTATTAAAACAATGGCGACTTGCTGACTTAGACCGCAAGTCTAAATATCTGCCATTTAAACGCCTTTACATATGCGACGTTTTAAATTATGGCGTCATTCCTTTTTATTTTTTTATTAATACTTACTTTCGAATGAGGAGTTATTTGCAATGAATGAATGTTTGTGAATTCGAAGAAATTGATAATGAAAATGATATCCGATTTGTGATGGATTAAATAAATTTTTCATTGTTTGAAAAACATGAAAAAAAAAATTCTAAAAATTAAGGATATTAATTTGTTAGAATTTAATATTTATACGAATAATTTATGAATATTTTTTATGACAATAAGTTTTGCAAGAAATTCTTACCCCAAATATATAAACAATGATATTTGAATCTAGGAAGAGATTTTTAAGAGAACTATAAATATGAGGAATTTTAGTTTTTATGTATATATTTTTTAGGAGATGTAAATTTATATTTAAATTCCAGTGATAAATTGATGTATATAAGGTTTCTATCTTACAGTCGTTTTTATGACATTGTTGATTTAAAGTGGATATAAATAATAGCGAACCTCCAATAATATTGGCAAGAAAGCATGATCAATACGCGAAATGTATACACACAATACAAATCGAAAATCCATACGCCACAATCTAGTCGAAAGTGAAATTGAAGGAAAAATGAAAATGGAGTGAAACGTTATTATCTTGTCAGGAAGCCTCGAAAATCATTTCTTAAGATTATATCTTCGATTAGATCGCCTAAATGTTAAAAAATAATTTGTTTCTCCGTAACATATCCTCCCAGATGTATCAGTCAGTGTGACATAA
Organism: Latrodectus geometricus; assembly: GCA_026290005.1. Classification (NCBI taxonomy): domain Eukaryota; kingdom Metazoa; phylum Arthropoda; class Arachnida; order Araneae; family Theridiidae; genus Latrodectus; species Latrodectus geometricus. The sequence goes on along the minus strand of JAPDSC010110246.1, from coordinate 1,247,709 downwards.
TATGATTCATTTGTGATAGGGCACCAACAAATTTTGCCATCGAGATATGTAACTTCTTCAACTAAAGGAGATACGTGGGATATGCTGGACATATCGTTTGGTTTTCATACAGCCCGGACTTCTATCACTTTGACATCGCATTGTGGATTGTCTAACGACATATGGCTGTTGTAAAGCATTTTAATGCCTTTCGAGAAGATTTTTCATGGAAAGAGGATTGTATTTCTGTGTAACAAAAGAGGAAACTTGGAAAACTCTCAAGCACCTCCCGAGAGACGTGCATGCAAAAGGTAGAAATGAAACATCCAAATTCCAATGTTTACCAGTGGCTGGAATCAAACGCAGGATCTTTCGTTTGTCAAAGCTTTGTACTACTGGAAAGCCACAGTGAACCTGGGCTTCAATCATTTAGACTTAATGCCAGCGATGTTTGAACGTTTTATCATTTAAAGCTTTAAAGAGACTCATAATTGCAATTTCATATAAATTTTCTTCTTTATCTCCAAATATTCGCAGTCAATAAATGACTTTTTTACATACTATACAATTAACATTTTCCCCATTCAATTTAATACCTTTCTTAGGTACTTGTGTGCGGTTTACTCCGATTATGTATAGTTTGTGATACTCTGTCCATTAGCCTTTTCCCTTCAAATTCCACGGCATATACTATGACACTCATTAAATTTGCCCATACATATCGAATAAATTATTTTAAAAAATATTATGGAAATTTACTTTTAATACATTTACATTAAAAAAATTATGTTGATTGGTTACCTAAGCTTTCATTATATATAACTTAGCTAACTCAACAATTATCAATAAACACTATTTCTAATTTTTAAATTTGGAAACTTTTAACAATCAAAATTATTCAGATAATCTTGGAATGCCAAATTCGGCGCAGATTTGCAGGAGATCACAATAATTTTTTCTTATCAGTTTTCGTTTTCCAAAATAAATATACTTATCGAGTCAATTGTTTAAAACTTGCTTCGCATCAGATTTCTGTGAATCGGAGTTCACAGTAGCTTTCGCGTGGGGCCAAGTATCATATAAGAAACTTTTTCGAACATTCGTTTTTCTATTGTGATGAATTTCATTGCAATGTATTTGGAAATAATTACCATAGGATGAATAATTGTAATGGGTAGAAGTTATCAGATGTACAGCAGCGAAAATATAAGAAAGATGAAATGATTGATGTACATCAAAGTCATTTCTTACTTAATTTGATTCCATGTATATGGTCAAATTAATTTCAACTCTTTAAGATATTTTAAAATTAACACGCTAAATAAAATACTTGCGTTTTCAAACAACACTTGTATTATAGTGGTTGATATTTCGCTTTTTACCCATTTGGAAATTGTTCAATTATTACGTAAGCATAATTTTGGCTATTTTGTATCCCATCTCATTTAAGCAAATACCTAGCCCCTATGTAATTATTTAGTATTTTCGATTACCATCGTCTCATTTTTAATGATTGTATCAATAAAATATTAAAATCAATTTATATGCAGGGAAATTTTCTAAGTTGAAAATATTAATTATATATAGAACATTTATTTTGTCGAAACTGCAGAGGAATACTAAACGAATATTTTTTAATACGCACAAACTTTAAACTTTTTTAAAACATCTCTTTTATATATTTCCCCGATTATTAAAAATTATTTTTATTTAAATAGTGACGCTAAATTAAAAATAATTAATAACTTTTTAACTAAATTTTCCTCGAGAAATTAGGTTAAAAAACAATCCATAATTTTAATATATTAAAAATATTGATTCTATTAAAACAAAACAAAATTAATGTTTAATTAATGCATAATATATTCCTTTTCAACAGTGAGACTTTTTAAAATAAAAGATACCATTATAGACAAATGATTCTTTAAGCTTTAAATAAAAATTTAAGACTGAAATATATATTAGAAGGAATATATATATATATATATATATATTCCTTCTGACTTAATCTTTTATCATCATCCTTTTAATTTGCATTTGCTCCCCCCCCCTTCTCAATAAAAATGTTGACGGAGATTCACGGCACTTTATTTACTTTATTTTTGTAATAGTTGATAAATAATTTTTCTAAATTTCTAAAAAATTTGGTAGATTAAAAACTTAGTGCAACTGTTTTCCATTAAAATATAAACTACGAAAAGAAATTGATTAAAAATTAAACAAATGAGATTTATAATTTCTTTTATTTTGTGATTTGATGAGATTTATATTTATATTGATGAGAACAAATGAGATTTATATTTGGAACATAAAGATTGAATAAAAATAATGAGTGCAATGATCTGACAACGGATAATAAATATATGGATATTGTAATATCCAATCCAAGCATGTAAATCATTTGGGCTCAAGGCTAATAAAGTGAAATGATTGATCAAAAGTTTGTTACATCACACATGAAGACTACAAAAATAAAATACATTTTATTAGATGTTATCTAATACGAAGGTAGTTTCCTTTTATTATGATTGTAATGAATTAGAAAAATAAATCTATTAAAAAAATATAATGTAACTTTGGTAGAAGTTCAGCAAATACTATTTGAAAGGAGTGATTGAAAGTATATGTAAAAAAAACTTATTTCTGGTTCTTGGATACTCATTAATTTGTGCTAGTAGACATAAATATTAATTTGACGCTTGTAAGGTTAAAAATAATAAATTCTCAGATAAATCTCAGATAAGATCATTTAGTAATTCTTAGAATACTTTCATTTTATTTTATTGCTTATAAGAGCAATGCAAATGAGAATTTTTAAGTGGTAGAGAAGCTTACCTTGAACTTTATGCAAGCTCTGGATTTACAAATTAAAAAATAAATGATTTTTAAATGTTATCCATGAGGAACAATGAAAACAATATTAAAAAGGATACATAAATCCATTTATTTTTAAAGCTCTCATGAAGGATTAAGTGTGACTTTGCTTTTTCTGATAACACATAGAATCTGTGAAGATTTAAAACTTATTACAATTATTTCTTCTCCACAAGGGAGTTATTATAAAAATTTAAAAAATCTAAATTGAATTAAATAAAAATTTTCATAGATTTTTCCCTATAATTAAAATATAAAATAAGATAATTATCCTTAAATTAAGTAGAATTAATAAAGGAAAAATTTAATGCAATTCATTAACTGAATTCTTTCATCAGTTTGTTTTAATAAATAAATCAAATAGTTTCAAACATTCATTATATTTTTAGTAATACTTCATTGAACAAATAATTGAGGTAACTAATTTTTATTACACACACACAGACATATTTTTATGAAATTTTGTTCATACATTCACTGCTTATGACTCAAGACTCATCTTTTTTAATTTAAAAATTCGATGAAGTAACTAATGCGAAAAAAAAAATCTTGTATTATCCATAATTTTCATTTAATCTGATTCAATTTCCGATGAATAAATTTTAGTAATTTCAAGTTTCTTTAACAAAAATACTCAAATTTAAATGACTTAAAGATAAATATTTTGTCAATATTTTTTAATATACTATTTTAAACATCAAGGAAAACTTTACATTTTCAATTTACAAATTATCAGAATGAATAAAAATGTTGTTGTCAATTAATATAATTATTTAAAATTTAGATATTTATCATATGATTAATAATACTTAGTAAAAATTACTATTCTTAATTTACCAGAAAAGAAATACAAATTATTATTACTTTTTAACTGTGAATATTGATATGTGTTGATTACATAGGATGTTTTAATCAATTCTAAGTATGTGTATCTGAATATTTTAAGTATTAAATTAGTAATTCAAGAAAGAAAAAATAATGTTATCTTAAAGCTATTTTTCTCTCTTAATATGTTAATAAAATGCATAAGAAGTTTAAACAAACACTGGTAATAAACTCTAACACACACACAAAATGTTTTTACTTTTCTTATAAAATTAACCGCATTTTCATTGTGATATGAATAGGCGCTTTTTTTACTGTATATATATTTATTAATAATTATTCATTAAGTTTTTTTCAATTGTGCTCTATTTTCTATTCAGTAAATATAGTGAATGAAAATTAATTGAAAATTTTTCACTATAATAAATATAGTAATTATTTAATCTTCAAAATGTTATAAATTACATTATCACAAAAATTATATAATTTGTTATTGGGTTATAACTTACTGAAAAATTGATTCTAAATATATTTAAAAATAAAACTAGTAGATTTTACACAAAGATTTGCTATAATGAACTTGAAACAAATTCAATAATTTTAACTGAAATATTCTTAGTTTATTCACTAAAATTTCTTAATATTATGACTTACACATAAAATATAATACATAATCACACATTATGTTGGCTGTCCTAAAATTGCTTTTTCTTCTATCCACATTTGTGACATAATCCAGTATTTTAGGGGGTGTTGGTTGAATGCATGAATTGTTAAAACTAAAGGCCAAAACTATTCATTGCTTAAATTTGTCACTATTCATGGTGACAACTTGATTAATAATATGGTAAAAGCATTGAATGTAACAAGAGGTTAAAATCTGAAGAAAGTCAATTTCTTAATTTGAATACAAGATTAAGTGACAAATTTGATATCAGAACTATATTAAACCTTTCATTGGTTAATGAGACAAAAGATAGAAATCTCAAAATGGCATTCTTTGAGTAGTTTAAATTTTATAAGTCTACTTTTGGCTTATACAGATGAATTAGATTAAGACCCAGTTTTTAAAGTGGGTCCTGACAAATACAATCATCCAGTTCGAGATGGAAGAAGGAGTATTGAATAATAATTAGTAAATGGTTTATAATTATACATGAACCGCTACCCATTGAACAGTTAATCTTTTATTTCAGTATTTATTTTGAATTGAAAAATAGAATGTATGTTTTCAAAGAAAAAATTCTGAAATTAGTTATTCCATAGTAAAAATATTTAACGGTGCAAAAATATGAGGAAATGATTTCTATTTATATTGAAAGAATACTTTTGCACACATTATTTTTATTCGATATAAAAAACAGCAAGCAAAACTTATAGAAGGAATAAATTAAACTAATTAAAACTTTATAGAAGGAATATATGAACAAAGAAGTGAAAGACAATTTTTGGATACTAAAATATGAATTCCAAATAAGCATCTGTAATAATTTGAAATCATATTAGTGATAAAACTCAGATTAAATAAACTTGATCAGTATAATAAATTTAATTCACAATAAATTTCAAGTGCATATAATTTTTTAAACTTTTTAAGCAAATAGATAATGATATGCAAAGTTTAATAAGTAAAAATAATGCAATATTACAATTAATTACAATATTAAATCAAAACTTCAGAATATAAAAAAATAGTATGAGAATAATAGATCAGTTTATTATGCTCTTTCAAAGAATTGTAATTTGTGTTATATCAGATTAATGTATGAAATGTTTAAAAGGAAACTAATGAGAAATCACATATCATGTGTTTAATCTCTTTGTTCAATAAGAATGCAGTTGTAGTGTAGATTATACCAATGCACAAAAATAAAGACTAAAATCAGATTAGAAACCTTTAATTAACAGTAAATAAACATTTTTAACATTAAAAAAAAGAAAATGACTGTTTTAATGCATACAATGTAATGCAATCAAAACTTTTTCAAATAATAAAGGGTTAATATAAGCAAGATCTATTTTATGAAGCATGCATCTTTTTTGCAGTATCTTTTAATGAAAAATTCTTGAGCACATATTTCTAATTCAGTGAGAAGAGCAACAGTTGGAGCCATTTGAGCAGTATGAGTTTGATAGCCACTTCCTGAAATAGATTTTGAATTTATAGATACACATTCTTAAATTTAATCAGAAGAATATTTTAAAAATTATTTTATATAATAGTTGAAAATATACCACAAATTTTAGCTACTGCATGATTAAACTATAGTTTTAAAAACTTAAAATTAAGAAAGTTTAAGTAAAAATAAATTCACTGTTAAGGAGAAGTGTGTAATAGTTCATTTTTGTTTTTCATTTTCATTTTTGTAAAATTATGAGAAATGGAAAATGGTTCTTTTCTGAATTAAAAAATATATATGTAAAAAAAAAAAAATTTTTTATGCAAGTAATTTCTCTGGAGTAATGGAAAAAATGCTGATGCACTAGATAAAAATGGAGTTTTGATAGAACAAGGCATAATCCACTTTCTTTTCACACAACTAAATTGTTTATTAACCTAACTGTTAAAAGAAAAAAAATGGTAGGATTTAATGTGGAAAGGATAAGAGATAGAAGGTTCCAGAGGAAGAGAGAACTGTTCCCAGTTTTCCAAGAGTGCAATGGCTCTATACAGAACTGAAAATGGACATGACTGATTGCAAGACCATCTCTATGGAATTAGAGTGGTGCATTCCCCAAATTGTATTTTGCATGGCTCTGATCAATCAATGATTTTTTAACCTTTAAATAATTGTACTTTACTTTCTGAGCAAGAGGACATTGTGAAGAAGTATTGGAGGGCACATGAACTAATAGCATAAGTACTAATGTTCAGCATTTGTAAAATAAATAATTTCTTTTCAAATTTTTTTTCTTTTCATTAATAGAAGAGAAAATTTAAAAATAGTATCTACAATTTTTTATAAATATAAAATTATAATAAAAGCTTCAAAGGTATCAAAAATAATAAAAACATTTAAAGATAAAAGTTATCAAATCATTTTAGGAATATATATATTGAATTCTATTTTTAATTAAAAAAATTTAATAACAAATAAGCATGCCATAAAATATATCTATTAAAATAATACACTTTCACTAATATTTTATGAAAGTATGACCATGATTTAGTGGTAGTTATAATAATTATTAGAATCTCACATTGGTAACAAAAAATAAATTTTAAAAAAAAAGACTATATTAATTAACTTCACTGTTAAGTTTTCTCTTAGAATCATTCTTTTACTTATAAACAGGAATATAATCTAAAACAAATATGCTTCAAATCATAAGCAATTTTAAAAACAAAGGTTTGAAGTGAAAAAATTATTTTTCTTTGCAGAAAAGAATCAGAAAATACTGGTTATATATGATAAATGCAATTCAAATTAAAGCAAAAAAAATATTTTATATAAGTACTTCAAGATGTTTATTTTTAGTAATAAAGTCAATAAAAAAATTAAATGCTTATTAAATTTACCAGATTGCTGCAATTTATACATAAACCAGCCACTTGCATTTAATTGAAAACAAATATTTAAAAAGAAATCTATTAATTTCTTCAGAAATTTAAGTAAGCAGAAATATTACCTTTTTAAAAAATAAAATTTGATTTTATAATAATTGGTAAACTTGGAATTGGTACAGATATCTTCCAAGAAGTAAAATTGATATGACAAAATAGAATTCATGACAACAAAAGTATGTAATAAACTATTCAAAAAAGAAAGAAAAAGAAAGATAGAAAGAAAAGAATGCAAGCTTATACTACTGCAATAAAAATGCTTGGTTTCTAGAAATACCAAACAGACTAATTCTGTTTTTTAATCTCTTCAGAATCAACTATTTCTTCATATGTAATTATTTTAAACAAAGGAAAGGTAATAATTTATAACATTCAATATCACCCTGCAACATGTTTATTTCTTATACACAAGGAATCTCATACATAATTCAGTTATATAGATCAATTCTGTTATTAACAGTCTAATAATGTAGTAAAAAATTGTGGTATCATTTAAGATAGCTGCTTATTTTTTATCATGGAATATTTTCTATAATTTTATCAGAACATCACCTTTAAATGGTATATTTTGTTATTGTATGAGAATGATAAACATATTTTGTGCTCATCTTGCACTTACTCTAAGTGCATATAATAATTGCAATGACATCCACTATAATACTATCATCACAGCATTTTTTTTTCTTTTTTTTTTTTTTTTTTTTTTTGGTATCAAAATATTATATAAAATTTCTAAGAGAAAAAGTTATTACATTTATTTCTACATTGGTAAAAATAGTAAATATACTGTGTGATGCAAAGCTATGCAGATTAATCAATACACATAACATTATATTTCTCTAGATTGAAAAGTCAGAACTTTTTTAAATGCCAGATAGTGACATTAATATAATTTGCTGATAAACTCAGGAAAAAAATTCAATGAAATAATAAAAGTCTTATCTATATTCATTCCTCATAAAATGTTTAATATGTGGCATACAAAAACTGCTAACTTCATTCAAAAACTTACCCATCAAGGTTTTCTTTTGACCATACACAACTTTTCCATCAAATTCATCACAAGGAACTTTAATGTCTTTGTCAACTTGTTGAATGGTACAATTCAAATGTTCTTCAATATCAGCTAAGTACTATAAATAAAAAATAATATTTAGAATTGGATATTAATAAAGAATTTCTATTATAAATAGCTAAAATGACTATCATTATGCTCAGAATTTTAGTTCTTTAGTATATTATATTTCATAAACTATTGAAGGAGCTTATCCCCTAATGAATATTTTGTAGTTTTAATTGCTACAGTATGATCCAAATTATTTTTGTTTACTTCATTTTTAATTTCTATAAATATTTTTAGCTAACAATGTATTTAAAAAAAATTCAATTCTTGATATTATACACCAAAGGAGATAATTTTTCAAAGTCAAAATTAAGATTTTTATTTGTTAGGATTACATATTTAAAGCTTCTAGGAATATAATCATGCTATTATAGTTCAAACCTTTGAGCTATTACAGCATTTCAACATTTATAGTAGAAAATTTTACATAATGAAAGAAAATATTATATAAATAAAAATGGGCATAAGCGATTTACTGATTTTAAAGATATTAGAAGTCCTTATTTTCCACATCTAATTTTCAAAATTCCCTAGAGTTCTTAAAAATTATTTTTAGGAAAATAAACAAATACAGAAAAATAATGCAAAATAAAACAGAAATTTTTCATAAATTACTTATTGAACAAAGCTATTTGATCAATATTTTGTTATCTATTTTTTTAAATGTAATTTTGTATTTTTTTCAATTTGACTATTTTGTAAAGTATGAAACATTAAACTAGACTAAATTAATAGTTTAACACATTTCTCTTTTTAAACTATACCTTAATTTCATAATAATGCAGTTTCTTTCATAACTGCATGTGCTCACAAATTATATATTTTTCAGAAATTTAATCTGAGTTGACAAAAAAAAAAAAATAAATAAATAAAGAGAATAGCCATGTTAAAATTGAAAATATTTGTACGTTAAAGAATATATTATTAATAAGTCAATTTGGGCAGTAGAAAAAGCTTGAAAAAAAATTAGGATAAAATTGCCATTAAAAATTTTCCCGAAAGATATTACATTTAAGAATAAACAGTGCATAAAGATAATGTAAAACTAGTCTTTTGTTTAAAAAAAAAAAAAAAAATTATGATATGAAGATTGTATAAAACGTTTAGAAAATTTTTGCTTTATGTAAAAAAGATCGAAATAATTAATAATAGAAAAACAGTGATTTAAAATATGTTAAAATGAAGGCATAAAAAATCTTTTATTTTATTTATTTTTTTATTTGACAGACTGATTTTGCTATCAATGAGATCTATAAGTTCCAAGTCATAAAACTTGCTAAGTAAATGATTTCTTCTGAAATCCTGAAACTGCTCAGAAGAATTTGAGTTTGTTTTTCTTAAAGGATGAAGTATTAAGCAACTCAACAGCTGCAGATAATATTTGTGAAACTATGAACATCTGAAATTCTTACATGCTGATATTTATGTAGTAATAATTTAATTCAAAATACCAAAACTTGACAATACTTTTTTCAAGAACACTTTAATAACACAATAAATGTAATTTATTCTTAAATATAAATACATTATATTTATATTAAAGCAATTAAATACATTATATTTACTCACTTGTGTTTCCTTATACCAAATACAGCATCCTCCTTCATCTGTTAATCTTGTATTCCAACAATTTCTTCCTCTACTTGAACAGTTTGAGTGATACCAAACCTTATCAAAGGATAAATTATTTATGAGCATGGATTTTAAGATAAACATATATAGAAGAAAATAAATAATATGTAAGTCACTTGGTACCTTTTCTGGAACTGTAGAAGCCAGAGAAATAGCTAAGCCCATTCTACAAAAAATAATTGATGAATAAATACTTCAATCAGTTAATCAATATTCTCTAAATATTCATTAATTTTAAAAAGAAAACTTTTCTGCTTTTAAAAATATATTTAAATTAAAGAAATTCATATCAATATAGATTACTAATATACAAAATTTTCAAGGTTTAATTTTTTGTACATGAGGATTCATTAGACTGAAGCCTATAATTTAAAGTAGATTTATTACCACTACAACCAAATAATAGGGGGAAACTGAACCCATGTACCGTAGAACCGAAAGTCAGAGAATTGCCAATTTTGGTTACAAACTTAGGAAAATTCATAAAGATTTTAAACTATGATTTAAATGCATATTTATGATGCAGAAATATAAGTATTTAATTAAGAAAAATCTTAAATCACAATTTTTATTAAATATAAAAGAATTCAAATAGCAAAATTTTTATAAAATTACGAAATGTATGAAACTTTTATTTTAATAAATTTGATAATCTTAAATCCTAAAAACACATTAAATTTCACATAAACAGATTGCACACCTAAATTATCTTATTCATTACATAATGAGCAAAACTTATAAAATTTTAAAAAATAAAATACAAATAAATTTTTACAGCCAATGAATTTTAAAAATAAAATTCTATATATCTTTTAAGTTATTCCATTTCAAAGAAATTTCATGATTTTTGAGGATTATAACAAATTAAAAAAAATTAGAGCTAAAAAGCATTTTAATTAATTTTTAATTACATGAAAACTAATTTCTCACATTATATTAAATTATTACATCCATCATTAATTTAGCATACTGTATTTTCTTTTATATATTATCCATGGATTACGCCTAAAAATTTTATTGTGCATATTATACGCCATTGCCAATAATCTGATAAAAAAAACATTTTCTCTTACAAAAACTTATAAGTTTTGAAAGAAATGCTGTTTGTGTTTCATAAAATATATAACAGGTGGTGCCATGACACAACTGACTTATTTCAGCTATAATCTGCTTTGTCTAATTACATTCAAGAACGAACTTGGTTTCTTAGAGACATTACAGTTGATATTTGATAATGTCAGTTCTCATTTTGTCTTGTTTGTTGTTTCGTTCTGAAAATATTCAAGTTCTTATATCGTCATATGAAAGTGAAAATGCTTAAGTTATACAGCAGATTTTAAATTAAAAGCTTTAGAGAAGGAAAAAAGAATTGCAACAAATGTATTAATATAAAGTGAAAAACAAATCATGCACAGTACAAAAGAAAAATGTATCCAATGTGCAGTTAGAACATAATCCATTTCATTCAGTTAATTATTAACGAAACAAATAGTTTAATTTCATTCTTAAAATGTGTCTAACCTCATTTTAAAAGTTATAAAAAACTAAAAATCAATAAGTTTTACTAGAATTTTCTTGAAATTATCACTCTTGATCAATCTCGTACTTTCATCTTAGTTTATCAATTTGCAATGAAGTAGATCCAAATAGATCTTTTTCATAATAATATATTTTCCATACAATTTAATATATTTTTAATAATACTGTGTATTTTTTATTTTGTATGACTCCCACATAATGAGTAGTAAATATTTTCGACTGTTAACTGAAAAAATTGCCGCCAATTATATGCTGCAGTAGATTATGCGATACTTTTTCTCCTTTACTTGGAAAAGATAGGTCTTGCAATTAATACACTGATGCAGATTATATACAGAAAAATACGGTAATTATAATTAGAATTTGTTTAGAAAATCAACACAGTGAAGTATGAATAATGATTTGCAAACAATGTTTTAATGCATAAATATATTTTCAAACAGTTAAAATTGCTACATCAAGCAGCTGACACAATGCATATGAAATATACATGATAGGTTGGTTCTGTGATATATAAATTATTAATTTTTAACTCATTCATGTAAAATAAGTGACAATAAAATATGTTTAAATGAAGAAAATAAACCTAAACGTTTAAATGTGAAAATTATAGAGCAGATATTTTCATGCATAAATTAGATTTGAACATGGTTGCCTGGTAAAAAATTGTAGTGATGCTTTGTGAATGGAGAAATTCTTACTAATATATTTCTGACTTTGATAAATGTTAAATTGTAGCCTATTGAGATTACAGTACCTTGTATACCACTATTTCTGCTTGCATCATTTAAGAACTTATAATTCTTCGCAAAATATGTAATCAATATATTAAACTGTCTTAACGAATGCTGTTCTGACTTTCAGTGGCCCACTCTCACTAAAAACAAAGAAGACTGACATATTATCATAATGGTGTTAATAGATTATTGACTCATGAAAAATGTTCTGAATATAGAAATGAGGCTGTTTGTAAGACAAGTGTCTGTACGAACAATTAAACGACTTTTACAGCAATATGAACTGTCAGCTCAGAATCAAAGTTAGCCAATGCCATAGTAAACTACCTTTGACACTATCACATTTATGAGTACTTTCAATATTGTCATTAACAATAAAACCTTAACACCGGAATGGCAATAAGTCGTACTTACAAAATTACTGTGTTTATTTAGCATTGTGATGATTGCAGCTATAATGGTTAGCATATGGCTGCAATCATCAATGATAGTGTATACAGCATAATGGAAAATGCACATTGCAAGCATGCATTTGTGTTTGGTAATCACCTGTATATTTCATAGCCATTTTTTATCTATTGACAACCCTTTGAACAAAGAGTGTTAGGGTTTATGGTGTTATATATAGTTTTACTGTTCATTCAAGCACTACAAGATTCTGTTTCAATAAAATAATGAAGGAATATCAGTATCGCATATATGATTCTTAAAAAATTCTGCAATCCTTACTTTTTCCAGATCTTACATCAATAAAAAATGATTGGTCAATGGGGTTGCCAAGAAACTGATTTGTTTGCATATGCTAATCATTATGGTTGGCAGATAGTGGCATCATGTTGAAACTGCATGGGCATCTAATCTTTGACTCAATGGGCAGACATTTATATATTCAGAGTGTGGTTATTCAGAACACTAATTTCCCAGAATCAAACGTTCTAAATTTCTTGAAATTTTATCACTTGTAATTTTTAGATAATATTTGTTTGTTCAATATATATTTTACTCGCATTTATTTCTGGCATAAAAATTTTAATAGTCGGTAGTGTACTTAAATATGAACTTCTGAATTGTCTTAATGAATATTGTTATGAATAAAAACTAGACTGATAATAAGTTATTTATATTCAGGTATATAGCCAGATGTATTATATAAGCAACTAACAACACATGAAACATATAGTGCAATACTTTTTATGTAAAAGTGATAATAGTACAAAAATGAAAATGTGGCTCTAAATGTTCTTATTTTAATGAATAAAAAAATAATCATTAGGAAAAAGGAAATTTTTTTTGGAATACAAAAACAAAAAATTATATACATTACTAGTATAAACTATTGTATTCCTTATGTTAGATAAGTATTGTACTAGTAAAAATATAACTATTTGAAATTTCTTTACCCAATTTACACTAGATTATGCTGATAGGAAGTATATTAGGGAATAATTCAAGTGAAAGTTAATTTATTGCTAAGCTTTAATGCTTTGTTTTATATTTCACTTGAAAAGATTATTCCTGCTTTCAAATACAAAATGCACTTTTACATCAGAAACATTTAACGTAAAAATAATTGAATAAGTATAACAATGAAATTAGAACACTCATTTAACTAGCAAATTACTCAAATATAAATTTAATTGATAAATCATTGGAAGAGCTAAAAGCAATCCAAGTTCAGTGAATAAATATTTGTCTTTAATAACTATAATATAAAATTTTTCTTAGGTATATATTTAATTTTTCTTTGAAAAACATGAAATAATGCATGCTAAACTGCATAGCAATTTTTCCTTAAATCTATTTATGATTTTTAAATTATAATCTATATTTTGCACTTAAAAAATTTATATACTTCTAACAAAAATTTTTTTAAATCACTAAGCTTTTTCATTTGCTAATTAAATATTTCAATTTCTTCCTAAAATAAAAACAATTTTTTTTAATTATTGTGAATATATTTTAATTGTGATCTAAAATATATGTAAACAACATTAAATATAAATCATACAAAAATTGAAATTCTAAACCTTTACTTTAAAATTCTTTTTTAGACAATTATTTAACTAAATTAAAAAATTCTAATAAAAATAAATTCATAAAATTCTCATTTAATCAAAACCAAAGAAATTTACCTTTCTGCTCTTCCAACTCGACCAATGCGATGAACATAATTATTTTTTTCATCAGGCAAAGTAACATTTATGACTGAAAAAAGTATTTAGTTAAAACCACTATTGTTTAATAAATATTAAAAATTACAGAAACATGAAAATTTTAAGACAATAAAAATATTAAAAATATTACGATTTTTCAAATTTTTGCCTGAATTTTCAGAATAGATTGTATATAGATAAATAATTTCACTTGTGCTGTGTAATGTTTATTTCCTATTTCAGGGGGAAAACCTAACAAATGAATATTAAAGGAGTAAAAACCTTTAAAGTTTCACAAAATATAAGAAAAAGAATATTCTATTCTCATATTTACTATAACTTTTTTAGTAATATCTTGCATTAAGCAAATATTATCAATTAGTTTTAAGCAGCATTTGATGTAGATATCTAGCATTTCATTAGAATATTGGACAAGAAGGAAACTAAAATTCTATACAAAGATCTTGTTATGAATGCAAATGAAAATCTTTTAGAAACTCTTAAAACTGGGGCCTTATATTATAGTGATCAATTATTTAACTAACTTTCATCTCATATTTTATATCTTACAATTACAATCATTTTTAAAATATAGATTTTAAAGCACCTATATGTGCATATTTTTATAAATGACAATCAAAGCGAATCAATTAGAATTGGCAAACATGAAAAAATAACTATTTCTTTGAATTACAACTGATTTAGAAATATAAATAATCAAAGAATAAAATCTTTTTTCAACATTTCTTTAAATATCTTTTCAATAAATATCATTTCTTAACATAACATTACATATTATAAAAATAAATATTTAAGTAAAATCAAATTTCATTTTATTGTTTGAATTCAAACATTTATTGCATTCTATAACAGGTATTAATTTAATAACTAATTATTAATTTGCACTTTTTAGTTAAAGTTTATTCTGCAAATTCTAGATATAATCAATAAAAATATATCCAGCCTAAAAGAAACAAAAATATTATATGTAGATATATCTCACCATATGGAACTCCTTTAACATCAATACCTCTAGCTGCAACATCAGTACAAATTAAGAATTTGACATCTCCTCTCTAAAAATATAGCTTAGTTTTTAAACACAGATTAATGCACAAAATAAAAAAATATATATTATGAGCGAGCAGAGCATAATTTAATAAAAAAAAAAGTATACCCATTATAAACAAAAACTATGTTGAAACTTATATTAGTTTGATAAAACTGATAATTTTTATTCAAAATTATTTAAAAGACTCTGTAAATGGATATTTTTCCAATAATTTTCATTATTATGAAGCTATTATTCAATAGCATTTAAGATAACTTCAATACAATATTTCAAGTTTAACAAAGTACTTCAAATTAGTCCATATAGCATATACACAAATTTGAAAATTTTTGCATTTTTTAAAATTTGCTTCTATTATTCTAAAATATTTTAAATGATAAAATAAAAAAACAAAAAAATTGAAAACTCAATTTTAGATGGTACATTAGAAATTTTTTTATTATTTATCATTATTTTTTTAATATTTAGAATAAAAGTGTAATTATGTAACAGGATTCTAATTATGTTTAATTAGTTTAAAAAAATTTTGTCTTACTTTTTTTTATTTCTAAAAAAATGAATTTTTAGAATTTTTTCCAAAAAGCAGATAAAACTTATTACTATAAATGATAAACAGTAGAAACTAAAAACTATAGACATTATACTGGAAGCATTAAAATTTGATTGCAAACCATACATATCAAACTTTGGTATTCAGAATGCAAAAAAAATCTAAATATAAAAAACCTTAAATTTTTCTAAATTTTCTTTTCTTTCTGCAGGTTTCCTGTCACCATGCAAACACACACAGGAATAAGGATTGTTTTTATTACGAGCCCCTAGGAGAAAAATTAATAATTATAAAACCACATACAAATTATCTAAATATATACATTTATTAAAAAATTAAAAATGTTTAATTTTTTAATAAATAAACTACTGAGTAATTTTTTTTAAGTTAGTTAATAAAAGTATATTTCTTTCACTTAAAGGAAATTTAACTGTCTTGTATTCAATTTGATCTTTGTTTTATCGGACAAAAATATTTAGTACACACATAAAAGTTTATGAAATTAGTATAATGAAAAAAAATGGATTTAAAAGCACAAAAAATTGGTATACTAATACCTCATGTTAAAAGGCAAAGCTAATGTACAAATAAAGCAAATATTAATTTAACATGATAAGAGTAATATTGATCAAAGTATTTAATGCTTTAGTGATCTTTTAAGGCCCTTTTTTGATATAATGTAGTTACTGAGAATTATACTTACGCTACATTGCAATAACTACATTTTTCTTGAATAAAGATTACACAATGATCCTTTATTTAGTTCCAATAGATAAATATTCATATACAATAATATTAATATTATGAATAATAGTTTCTCTTACAAAATACAAATAAATACTAAGTTATAATCATCAATTTTATTCAAAACAGATTATAATAAGTGCATATGAAATCTTTAAAATACGATCAAATAAAAAACAGTAGAAAAATTAATGGTTACATTTGAAAAATTAATAGAAGAAATATCAGTAATGAAATGCAAGTAATAGATTTAACTAGTTTATCAAAGAATAAATTTTAAACAGAAGGGAAAGTTTGGCAATTAAAATTTGATAACAAAAGTTTCCATCACATGTTAATTGAATTCAGATATTTGCAGAATTTTACAGTTCAGAACCAGTTGAAAAACGCAGGAATGCTATTCCCATATATAATCCAATGAAAAATGTTATTCAATTATAATTGTAGTGACTACCAAATGACACAAAAAGAACTTAACATTGGATTTGCCCTCACACATAAAATTATTCTTAATAAAATTGCATATGAAAAATATTTCCCTTGATTCATCATAATTTAACATAGCATAAAAAATAAATAAAAGCAATGTGACAGATTAAAAAAGCACTTTTTGGACTATTTATAAAAGCTGATCATTGCATTATTTCTAATATCATACTTAGTGATGAAATATACATAACATTTATTGGTTATACACATTTCATCACAAGGTATGATTTTGATTTTTATATATGATTTGGTATGATAGATATGGTTGGGAACATTTATTGATATTTGAGAACATCAAGAAATTAAATTATAAATCTTTGAAGTAATCCCACTCCTATAACAAGAAAAGAAAAAGTGCCAAGAAAATAATGTCATAGTCAACAAGCTGAAAGAATTAAGTCACAGCTAACAGGTATAAAATTGACTGAAAAGTCTTCTTTAATCTTTAATTCTTTAAGAATTTTTTGGACTCCTCCACCATAACAATGCAGTTTCTCATTCAATAAAATTGAGAAAACCATTCAATAAATATTTAAGTTTTTAACAAAAATACATCATAGCTATAGAGCATCTACTCTATTCACTTTATGTATCTACTCTATTCAACATCTGTGATTGTCTATTTTTCAATCTAAGAAAAAATTTGGACATCACTTCCATTACAAAGACTAGATTAATGGGATAATAAATGTATCCCTGGGGCTTGAGTGTCGATCAAACATTTTACTAAAAGGTGAATAACTGAATGTCATTTTTTTGAAAGGACAGATTTATTAGAAGCTGTGAATATCCCATCCATAACCTTGGTATTATGTAACATGTGCCAAAAGTGAATAACAAGATTTAAAATATAGGTAAAATCATACAGGTAAAATCTCTGTAGTTTTTTTCTGAACATGTTTTTTAAAGATAAGGAAATCCAGAATAAATCAAATGAAGGAGTAGATTTGTGTCTGGTTTGTCACTCAAAGGTCATTTTTTGCATACAAGGGCTAATTAGACTGGGACATAAGGTTAAAGTGGAAAGACAAACATTCATGCCCAAGGTAGGATTCGAACTCATGAACCGTTGAACTGCAAGCAAGAGCACTAACTAAAGAAGTAGAAATTTCTCCTTCTGTACTTACAAATAGAAATAACCTTGTGTGTGCATCATTTTCACCAGTTTCCTTCCAGTTCAGCTGTTTGGCAAGTTGAATTGCTTTCAGCTGATCCTTGACAACTCTATGCCAGTGAACTTTAAATTTGTTCACTCGAGAACACTCATTCATTTGCTTTTCTTTATCTCGCTGGCTAGTCCAGTCCCTTATGACAGTCTTCTGTAATTTTTTTTAGTTTAAATTTTTCGACATATTTGCCACTGTTCTTAACTATGTTGACACAAATTTTTATTATCTTCAGGGGTGATTCAATCATGGTATATTTGTTTATTGGATTACCTGCTACATAGCTACAATTCAAATGAGTGTTTATGGTTATTCATTTGGTTTGATTCAATTATGCAATTCATTTTTCACAATATTTCAAATTGTCATTTTATTAGCATTTTTATGAATTTTTCATTTAAACTTGCAATCATTAAAAGTAAACATGCCGAATGACAGTAAAATTCCAAACGACTCACAAATTGCACGCATAGTTAAATTACCACTGATATGGAAAAAAATATTAAGCTTTGATTTGTACTAACAGAAAGCAAATTTTGATTTATCAGTAATTAATAGCGATTAAACAAAATATATTATTGCAGCTATTGACCCAGAAATCTTATCAGTTATTTCAAATTTTTTCTTTAATCCTCTCCAGACTTTAATAAACATAATACACTTAAAAAAAGGCTTATTGTAGAATTCTACCAACACTTAAATTAAACAAATTAGTTAACTTCTGTCTGAGCTCCAGTTAGGTGATAACAAGCTGTCACATTTGTTAAGAAAAATGTGAACACTAGGCAGTACATATTTATATAATGATTTTTTTGAAAACCTCATAGCTGCAAAAGTTACCACCGGAATTACAAGCAATTCTTGATAATATATATATATATATATATATATATATATATATATATATATATATATATATAAATTAAATCAATAAAAAAAAAAGAACAAATGTTATCGTAGAATGATAAAAAGGACATGTCTCAAAGAAAGAAAAACTTCAGATACTATTTGTAATACCTATTGCATTCATTTCACATCAATCAGTTCAAGAGCAATAAGAGTATCAGATTTTTGACTAAAAGGTAGAATTCAAAGGAAAAAACATATTTAAATCTTAACAAAATTTCCTAACTTCCATAATTTTTCCTAACAAATTTATTAAACAAAAGAACACATTAAATGGTCAAAAAATCAGTGGAAACAAATTATTTGGAGTGATGCAAGTAAAATATAATTTTTGCTAATGATAGAAAACACATGAGACGTAAAATAAGGGGAGAATTATATCATGGTTAATTGAAGAGCAATTGCAAAGAACATAAAAAAATGACAGGATTTCAATACGTATGTCTGCAGATGGTATAAGACAGAGTCAAGTAATTGAGAGTATTCTGAATGCAAAAAGTATATCGACTATTGAAAATCATGGTACCAAAATTGATATTTTACATTAAGAATCTTTCTCACATTAAAGCACCATTTATCTATCATTAGGATTCAGCTCTATGCTATATGGCAAATAAGCAAATAATTTTTAAAAAACAAGGTCATAGATTTATTAGCTACCAGGAAATAGTCCTGACTACCATATTATTGAAATTTTGTAAGAACATTAAAAACACCTCTTATTAAAAATGTTACTTATTGGTGTTATAATAAATTCTTGAC
Organism: Latrodectus geometricus; assembly: GCA_026290005.1. NCBI lineage: Eukaryota > Metazoa > Arthropoda > Arachnida > Araneae > Theridiidae > Latrodectus > Latrodectus geometricus. The sequence goes on along the minus strand of JAPDSC010110246.1, from coordinate 1,227,593 downwards.
ATCATAGAATTAAGATGAACTCAAAACATAGGTTCGTTAGACGAAACGATGTGAAATTGTATTAAAAAATATGAGTTATCCAATTAAATATTGGGTGAAACAATATAAGATACTAAATATTGATAAATACAGTGGAATCTAAGATGTATTTTCTTATTTATAACAAAACTATTTTTGTAATATAAATATTTTAATGTTATTTCTTATATTAAGTTTTACATTAAATTTCCTTTAATTTGATGCAAAAATATTTAAGTGAAAATTAATATATTCTATAAGCATAAAGTTAAAATAATATGAATTTTTTAAAAAAAATGCAATGCATGGCCAGAATTGTAGGCATCTCTATGACTCTTTGAAATACAGCTACAACAGTTGGTGTGGGTAAATCAAGTTTACAAGAATTTTAAGAATATTTCAAAATTCCAGATCATCAAAAAAGTAGAGAAAAATGTGGGTGCAGATGAAAAACTATTCCAAGATTTTTTTTTATGATAAAACATTTGTGCAGGGATATAAATCAATTGTTCTTAGATAAAATGAAAGTAAAACTTTGCAACCAGATTATATCTAATGCATATTGTAAAACAATCTTCTTAGAAGTTATGAGTTTTTTTTCCACAACAAATGGCAGTAGAAGCTTAGTTACTTTTAACTGCATGACGAATTCTGTCAAATACATAAAAATACAGTAACATTTTCCATTCGTAGAAACACTTGATGGAACATTTTAACATGACCTGGTCACTTGTCACAATTTGAAATTGCTATAGATTTTTACATGGGGAAAATAAAATAAAAATAATTGATAGATTTGGCTTTTCACTAGACCTAAATTCCAATGAAAACTTATAGATTCAGCTGAAATGAATTGTATGACAATATAACTAATGATAAAAAGTATTATATCAGAGTGGTCCCTTATGAAGTGAAGAACAAGTCGCTACACTAATGGAGTCAATGTTGAAGTCACTTCTGCTAAAGGAGAACATATTTTGTACTAATATGAAGATTAATCAATCTACTTAATGTAAACTAAATGTGTGTTCTTACTGCATTGAATAATTTGAATTGGATGCTATTTACACTTCAATAATTACAATATTTCAATGATTATAATGAATATAAATCTCTGAACACAATAATAATGCTATCTGAAATGTCACAAGGAAGAAATATAATACATTTTAATATTATTTTATATATCTAAACTTTGTAAAGAGTAGATGAGTAAAATTATAAACAAAAATAATATCCTGAATACATAAAGCAATAGAATATAATGCAATTAGTTTAAAAGTTTTTCACAAGAGTCAATATACATAAAAATCATTTGAAATTATTTAACAAGAGCTCACAACTTGATAAAAGTAATCAAATCAAAGTTCTATTTATTTCACAAAAATGTTTGGAAATGATTTAATTTTTAATGTTTAAAGCTTTAATTGCAATAAATTTTTACTAATATCAGATTGAATGGTTCACATTTCAATGAGCATTACATTAACAAAAATCTTACCTCCACCTAAGGCATTCAGATGATTTTCCATATTATCACAATCAATTTTTGTACGACAAAATATAATGCCTTTATCCATTTTATGTTCATTAATAGCTGTAACTACATATTCTCCTTTCAATAATTTCACTGCTTCAGATAAGGATTCTACGAAACGAAATTAATAGTTCATAAAAAAAATAAAAGGAAACTAATCATTCTAAACTCATACAGTAGAATTATTTCAAATTAGTTAAAAATTTTGAACGAATTTTAATATCAGAAACATTTAAGGAAATTTGTCATTAATTACATAAGGAATATAGTGCAAGAAATTGTTTTTTTAATTTTTAAATAAATAGAAATTACTCTGTATTTCCATGTTATTTATATGTATGTTTGTTTCTCACATGATTTAACTCGTTAGCCAAAGAAATGTATATCTCTAATGGGTATTAATATAAGAATCAAGTCATATAACAAATTTCAAAATATTAAATACAATGACATAGCAAAAATTTGTTAAATTGAATATAGAAGTAAAAAAAAAAATTACTTTAGGTTTTCTTTATTTACTAAAGATTTTTTGTACTAAAACTTCAATCAATTAATTTAAATATAAAATTTTAAAAAGATATTTATGGATAATATATATTAAGTATCAATTCTTTTGATTCGAAAGCAGAAAAAAAATCCTATCAATACCACAATTGAGATTGGCTTAATAATTCATAAAAACTGCTAAAGTTTTAAATATTAAATATTTTATTAAAATGTATATATAATATAAATTTACATCAAATAGCTATTACAAATTAAATTTTATCATTTTGCTTTATAACAATATTACATTTTAATATGTAAATTATTTGTGAAATATTTTCTCAAAATATTGAATGCTAATTTTAATTTAAGAAATATTCTACGTGATTTTAAAAAAAATTATTACTAAACAGCTATTTAATGCAGGCAAGAGTTAAGTTCGATACTAATAGTTAAATGTGGATTCAAAGCCAGTACAATGGTCATTTTTTGCTCACAGAAATGTAAATTAGACCAGAAACCACATTTCAAATAAGATTCCAAACCACTAAAAACGCACACGACCAAGATAGGATTCAAACCAATAAATTGTTGTACAAAGGCAAATGTGCCAAACTTTTGACTGCCAGCTCAGTTGAATACAAGAGCTTTTGAATAAAAAAAAACAGAGCTAATTATTTAGCTGTCAGTACGTAACTAAAAATTTTTTAAAAAATAAATATACAATATTAAAATTGTGAGAAGTATTATTGCAATGAGAGATAAATTGAATTTCTAGTTCTTTTATTAAAATCTAGTTGATTAAAAATAAGTAAAGTATGTTAAGCAAAAATATATATATATTTATAAAATGAAAAATTTAATTCAAAATTGATCAAAATGAATCAGTAGTTAGAAAACTAATAAATATAATACCAGTAATGTTTTTACAAAATAGAAGTAAACTTGAAACTCAAATTATTTTTATTTCTAGAAAATATTTATCAAAGTAAAAAAACTTTATGTTACTCTATACAATATAAAATAAAGTTTTATAATTACATCAACCACATACAGTTGAAAAAATTTAATAGTTCATATACAATTCTTAATTTATATAATTTTGAAATATCTATCAAGTTATAAAAAGTTAGAATTTCACTCTCATATATCTGGATGAGCAATTAATTTAAGATATTTTCTGACCTGGTGTATTACTACCAAATCTAACATTGTCTTTAGCATGTACATCATCAGTCTGAAAATAAAAAAAAATAATTAATAAATTAGAAATTAATAGCTAAAAACAAAACTAAGCATATTTCTTAAAAACTATGATTATGAAAATTCAATCAAGCAAAAATTAAGAGCAAAATTGTTTATTATTTTATTTTTAGCAGTTTATTATATATAGGGAATAGCATTAAATTCCAAACTACCAGCTACTTACTAGAAAAAGAATTTAATTGGGGGAATTTTTTATAAAACTATTTTTAAGTGTCTGCTCAGCTACAATTAAATATTCACTATTGTATAGGCAGTAAAATACAAACAGCAAGTCACAAAAAGCATTGCATAGGAAGTAAAAAAATATAAACAAGACATCTAGTAATTGAGTCTTTTGTATTTCTAATTTTACTTCTAAGATTTCATATTTAATTTGATCATAAGTTATATTATATGTCTTCACAATAACTATACATGAATTTTAAAAGCTTTAATCACAAATTTTATTCTACAAAGATATATTTATTTCTCCAGAAAAAAACTAATTGTTAATGGATGGTAGAAAAATATAACAACTGCAAGTTGATGAAGTTAATAGAACAAAAACTACATAAATTGTTGATACTATACATAATATGAACAAAACATTATTCAAATGACCCATGCATAAATTTCAACAAGATAAAAATATCAAGATATGACTGATGCCAGTTGTTATAGTTGAAAATGTTCTTCAATTCTGTTAAACAATGAATTTAGTGAGCACCTCAACTTTAGCAATAGTAAGGTCATCCTCAAATTTGCAAATAAGATTACCTTTTCATTACAATAATTTAAGTAATCACTAGAATTTAAAAAAAAAAGTTTAAAATTATTTAGATGACTTCTTGAATTGTCACAACCACATAATTAACAAATAAAATATGGCATATGAAATAAAACATGAATCTTATATTGTGACTAATAGCAAAAGCAATTTAATTTATTGAAGTTATACATATGTTGTAATTAAATTACTGAGGCTACCTAGTATAATCTATTTTCAACATATGAGCATGTCTAAATACATTAGTACACCAGAAAGGATAACACAAAAATTACCTCACAATGAGAATTTTGGATCATCTTAATGATTTACTATTACTCCTAATGGAAACTAGTGTAATTAAATTAATGCAGCAAGTCTTAGAATAAAAATGTCTTGGAAAATGTTTTAAGATTATATTAGTTTCAATATCTATACTTTTAATAGCAACCATAATTGGATTTCAAAATGCTGAAAAAATCCTAAAGAATGATAATTAAATCAGGTAGTCAAAATTGATTTTTTTTTTTTTTTTTTTTTTTTTAGTTTAGGCTTCAAAGAAATTAGTAAAACGTGACATTTCTTAAAAAGTTATCTATATATTTAAATATACAAACTAGATTGTATCCTTCAAAAATAACAATTAAAACAAAAGTATTTTTTTAACTACTATAGAAATTAATACAACGATGAAAGTTCCAATAACTTTTAATTATTCAATTAATTACAACATCAAAATATTTTTAAATTTTAAAAATACTCTAAATTAAAATGATTTAAAATTATTACTAAATATGTTGATTCATATTATAAAAACATAAAAGTTAAAACTTAAAATGATTTGGAAAACAAAACAATTATAATTTTTCAGTGTGATTGTTTTAATAAAAAAATATGTGAGAAAATCTCAACATTCATAATTGAGTGAGTTTTGAAACAAATCAATTAAAAATTTTTCTTGGAAAAACAAAATTTTGTCTAAAAATATCATTATTCACTATAATTTCTAAATTATTTTTTAAAACAATAACTAAAATGCACAAATCTTATATTTAAATGTTAACTATTTTATGCTTTCAACTACATAGTTTAATTGGAAAACCCAGAAATTTACTACAATAAATAAAGAAAAGAATTTAAAAAAGTTTTAGCTTAGTGATAATTAAAATTATGAACATTACAATCAAACTGAATATGCAAATATTTTAAACTTATCAATTAAATAAATAGAAAAAATAAATACTTTTATTGGTCTTTTTAGGTTTCGCCACGAAAGATCTGTTCTAGGATCTACCATACAAACCTATAAGAAATTAAAAAAATTTAAATTATTTTTGAAACAGATACATGACACTAATTTAAAATATTTCTGTTAGTAAAGCAGTTGTATATAAAATTCTTGCATACCACATGATGCACAGTTTCTGGCACACTATCTTCTCCTTTTAAGTCAACCCATGTAGGAAAGTGCATCAAACGTTCCTGGAAAATAAGTCACATGAAATATTTAACATTAAAGTTATTTCGACAAAATTACAAGAATAAATAATTTTTTTGAATAATTTTAATATAAAAAAATTGTGATAGTAAGTAAAAATAAATCATAGTTTAATATAGTTTCACTGCATTAGAAGACTTTTACTTGATAAAATGATGAAAATATATCAGTCTTTATTATACAAATATTGAGATTTGGTTAGTTGCTAAATGGTCATTTTTTTGCACATGAGGGCTAATTAAGCCAGAATCTTCAGTTTTAAGGGCATTACAAACCACTAACAACATCCAAACCCAAGGTGGGATTTGAAGTCAGAAACTGTTGAACCAAATGCCATAGTGCTAACCAGACAGAAATCAGCTCAACCACAAATAAAGTTAAAACAATTATATAATAGGTCTACCTTTTTCATAATACATACATTGGGTTGTAACAAGTTTTCTACCAAAAAATAGCTTAATAAAGTTAGAAAAACATGAAAGCAGTAATTTTTATGTGAATAGTAATCACCAAATTTATGATCTATTAATGCTTTAGTAATTTAACAAAGACTTTAACCAAGAAACTTAATGACCATGAGTCTCAACAAAATTGTGGATGTGTGGAATCGAAGATAGCACCAGCAAAATATAACTCATGTGAAGAAAGGTAGAAGTCTGAAGAGCTATATAGTGGGTGTGACAAAAAATCCAATTTGAGTCCACACAGAATCTGGCTGGTGAATGCAGACTCGTGTGATCTTGCATTTTCTTGATGGACCAGTATCTTTTTGTGCCAAAACTCAATTTGATGTTTGTATTTGATTGAGGGTGCTTATTTGATTGGATGTCACCATGGACTAACATCTAGCTGTACATATATTTGTCAAGCTTTATTTTTTCCCAGACACTTTTTGTGGATAATACTGTGGCAATCCCACCAGATACAAAGCATGACCTTATTGTTGTGCTTTGCAACACTTATGACAGGTTCAACAGGCATAGACCAAATTTTTTTATGGTTTGTGTTGAAGTAAATCCACTTTTCATCACAAGTGATAATCCAGTTCAGAATTTTGTCTAAACATTGATATTCAAGCAGAAGAGTGCAAATATGAACAGGACTTTTTCTGCTTGAGCCAACTCAAGCGGCAGCCAGCGATTAAACTTGTATTTCAAGTTTATGTGATGCATAACACAAATGCTGAACTTAGTACTAATGTATAACTCATCAGCTAGTTGATGAGTACTGACTTATCAATACTGATTTTCTTGCACAGTTCTAGCAGTCAAGCCTTGTAAATATCACATTGGTAAGCTAGCCAAAGCACTTTCTTGAATGTCATGGTCCAAGTTTTTGAACTTTTGGTAACAAACCTTCACTGTCATATGATACAATATTAGTAAAAAAAAAAAAAAAAAAAAAACTATTTATATATATGTAAAGAGTTGTAGTTGCATAATAGCAAGTATTTCTATACATTTTTTTAATTTTATTGGAACTGAAAGGTGAATATTATTTTTATATATTAATTATAATAAAACAGTACAAATTCAGTAAATAAAAATTAATTTTAATACTTACTGCAAGCTTCTTAACATCAAATGAATGCAATGTTGCAGAGCAAACAACCATCTGAAAGAATATAACGCTTTAGCAATTTAAAAACATTAATATTCAAGTATATTATGAATTTTGAAATAAATAATTGGGAAAAAAATACATACTTGCAGTCTTTTACCATCAGGTGTTATCTTTGGAATTTGTTTATGAATTCTATTAATCAAATCTCCATATCCAGCTTGAAGTAATCCATCCTGTAAAAAACAAACATCCTGTAAATTTCAACAAATTAAAATGGTCTAAAGCATCAATGATTTGGTTACTATCATGAATAAAAAATCCACTCACATCTTTTTAATAAATAATTATATATATTTGTTTAAATTTGCTTCATAAATTAGTTTATACAACTTGTTTAAATATCTTCATAGGCATAGAGGACTATAAATATATTAAGGAGAATGGTTGTGAATTTTAAATAATTAGTAAGAGTCCTAATAAAGAAAAAAGACACTTGTGAGAGTGACAAATGATGGGTAGGAGCTAATAATAGGTCTATTAAGGTTAAAGAAAACATTTTTTGTAATGAAAGAATTGTTTTATAACCATTAAAATAATGTCTCAATCAAATGTTTTCACAAAAAAATTTTTTTATAAAAAGTTTATAGTTTATTTTCTATCTTTCAAGAGAGCACTGAAATAAAATCTTATTAAAGTAAGTTATTTAATGGAAACAAATAAGAATATAAATCTTTTTTTTTTCTTTTTTAAAATCTTTTTTTTCTTAATTTTTTTTCTTTTTTTTTTTTTTCAACTGTGATAAAGCATTCTTGTAAATTCTAATTAGAAAAAGAGCCTTATTTTAATATAAATGAAATTAAAAAATGACAAACCATCAAAATAATGTAATATATAATCTAACATTTGAAGGCAGTTTCAAGGAAAATATTTCAGAATGTAAGAAATAATTGACTTTGCACAAGTTTATAGTGGGAAAAATCTTGACCCACAATATTTTTGTAATCACTTAAACATAATTTGATACATGCATAAGTGTATAAAAATTGCTTTAAAAATGTTGTACTTATTTATTTATTTTATTTTAATATTAGTTTACAACAAAAACTTAAATTTGTCAACATCTTAGCAGAAGTTTAAAAAAAAAAAAAAAAAAAAAAAAAAAAAATGGGCAATGTAAAAAGTTTTCAATGAAACTTAATTCAAAATGATATACATGAGGACAGATTTCATTCAAAAAATAACTTATTCCAATGGATTAGATTCTTGCGTGATGCTTCCATAAAAGTTAAAGCTTTGTCATTGTCCAGAATAATCATAAGTGGACCAGCTTTTTGAATATGATATGATAAAAAATATCTTATTTTTCTATTGATACAACAGCCTCTGATGAGCCATGGCTTTTCCAAAAACTTTCTTCCATTCCAATCTATTTTTAGCAATTGATCTCTAATTGGTTACTTTTAAGATCTTAAAATTTCCCTCTACACAATCAATTCATTTCAACATAGGCCTACCCCTTTTTCTAGTTTCCAAAAAATGATGAAAAATATATTGCACTAATTTGTATAAGAAACTTACATTAGAAGAACAAATAATTTTAATGAATAATTTTGTTAATTATAAGTACATATCCTAATGGAGATATAAAATTTTTTATATAAAAAAATTTACATCAAAGAATTCAAGTCAATATTTCAATTATAAGTAACAGTATAATTTATTATCAGAAATAATTTGTTATAAGAAATAATCAATTATTATTGGTTTATTGTGTATCTCTTCATAATCAGAGAGAATCTTATATAAATAAGATAGTTATGATTATTAGAATTGTATTAATTAAATTTAAGTTTATTTGAAATATTTTTATAGATTTTTAAATTTGCTATCTTGAAATAAAACTAATTGTCTTCAACTTTGAAACATTATTAGTAAGAACTCTTACACCAATTAAGTGATGCATTATAAAATGTAATTTATAATACACATTTTAAATTTATGTTACTTATCAAAACCTTTTAGACACAACATGAAAATAAACACTGAAATAAGGTATCATTGATCTAATATTACTGTTATAAACTTATCAATACTATTATTTTTATAAATTACTTTTTAATTATTTTTTGAATTTTATAATCAAAAAGAAATTTATGCAAAAAAAACCCTTTGTTATTCTTAAAATAGTATCCATAAAATTTAGTACATTAATTTTTTATAAGTAGAATAATTTCACACTTAAAAGTTGATATAATAACATAACTTACAGCTTCATCCAAAACAAAGAATCGTACCTGAAATAAAGAACAAACATTATAAATAAAAAAGATCACATATGACAAATAACAATTTTTATAAAACTTTAATTACTTTAAGTACAAATTAGTATTGAAATCAAAGTAGAAATCTAAATTATTCTGATTATTACATATGTTTTTCTGTTTTAAATCTCTTAAAAGAGAGCACAAGCAAAGCTTTAAAATGCAAAATTGTTTACACATTTTAAATAAATTTTGGTAAAATAATATTTTCCACTAGAAGCACTTTAAAAATAGCTTCAAAGTTTTATAATATTTGCATATATTCTTTACATACTTTTAAGAATCTGATAATTCAATATATGAGCAACATAATATATGAATCTACGATTCAGTATTAAGAATAATGACTTAATTTTAATTTAATGATTTAAAAACTTAGAATGCAATCTATTTTTATTAGAAACCAATTTTAAATGGTGAAATAAATTTTCCCATAGAAAATTAAACTCTACTCATAAGAATTTTTTAGCAGATTTTTAATATGTATTTTGTGTAACAAGTTGTAATATTATTAAATTCAAGAAAATGTTACTAAATTGTTATATTACCATTCAAGTAATAAATAATTATCTTAATAAATAAGGAAAATTAATCTTCAGTTTTTATCAATTCATATCTATTTACACCATTAATTTTAACAGCAAATAAGTTTTTAGAAAAACCTGCATAATAGTATATACAATAAAATCCAAAGTTTTATTTGTGATTTTCAACAATAAATTTTTCAATTTTCATATTTAAATAGATTTTAAATTTCATAATTTATTTCAAACAAGGTTTATATGCTACATTATTACATAATTGAAAAAAGTACATACATAAATTGATTGCACTGTAATTTTTATAATATGTGCAAAGGAATCAATACATCATTAGATAGTGCTTCAATTATTCCTTGTATAGATTATATACTGCTGGCCATGCAAAATCGAACACCAAGAAAGAATTAGCACTACAGAATTTATATGGCAACAACAAACCATGAAATTACAGTGTATGAGTGTGGGTGACCAATCAATAGTTAGTGTAGCTGCCATTGTTGGTTATAACCCTTAGCCCACACCTTGACAAAGAGGTTTGGAGTACACCTGTTCATGTGGCTTCCACATATTGCCAAAGTTCATTTGATGTAGTAGTGGTGGTGTATACCTGGGCCAAATGTAACACAAGACCACTCTTAATCGGTGACAGATCAAGAGAGGAAGCCAAAGATACAATTCAATCTGATAGTTGTTGTTGGATTGGGTTTCCTGGCACAAGGTTCAAAAAGGACAAGCTACACCAACAATCTGATCGATAAAGAATGCAATTTAATCTTGAACACTGCAAGTTATGTGTGTGGTTGTGCATTATCATGATCAAATATGGCTAAAGAACTCTTTAGAAGAGCTAAAATACAGGAGGACCATAGACTGCAACACCTAAGAGATATAGTTTTGGCATTTTATAGCAAATTTCATTAAAAACATGGAATGTTATTAAAGGCATTCTTGAAATTTATCTTTTAAATAAATTACCTTGTTATTTCATATCCTATACTCCTAACTACAGAGAAATAAGTTAAGCTCTTCTAATGTTACAAAATTTAAAATATTGAATGAAGATAATATTTTTCCATTAACCAGACTCACAATTTTTAACCAGATTAAATGGTGACTTTATTATATTCCTACACCGAAATGGTCAGACATGATAGATATCTCAAGAAATAAAGAATTCCACAAATAATAATTTTACAATATTCATGGTACTTATTTTATTATTTAATGAAAATGCATTAAATTACAAGGTATCGAAAATGATTGAAATTATTTTGTATACACATAAATGTTACAAGTAGGGAAAACAATCATTGACTATTGATAGCTGTAATGAATTGTCATTAAAATTCAGCATATTTTTGCCTAGGGTCAAACATGTGGAAATATAAACAAGAAACTATTTAATCAATACTATTTAATATAATAATTACATAAATGCAATGCTCCTAATAGATAATAGAAACAGACTACTGCTAATAATTTGGAAAAGTTCCATAAAAATAAAGAAACAAATTTTAAACTTGTTAAACATTGTGACTTTAATAGCTATAATTTTTAAAAAAATTTTATCATAGACTTATCAAATTAGATACAAAACATTAAAAACTATACAATATATGCCATCAGCTACCTATATTATAATACATAGAAGCAGATGAAAATTTTTTTAATTGAAAATCATTTTAAAGAATAAGTTATTCATTTTAATATCCTTCTTTTCAGTAGCAGGTAGAAAAAAATTGTGAAATGTTTGTATACTTAAATATTTCATATTTTTAGTCCTACATTTTTAATAACATATGGTTTAAAAGCATTTATTTTTTAGCAAGATTATAACATTTTATTTTATTTTTTATTTATTATTATTATTATTACCTTGAAAAAACAATTATTTTTAGGTTTTTGAAAATTTTTGAATAGTTAAAAGCACTAAATCTTATATTTTGTTTCATTTTGGAACTTGTCAATAAATAAATAATATCTTAAAAATACTTTCTGCTTTTTAATCGTAAAATATTCTTAATCAATTTTTTTTATGCCATCAATTGTCCAGTAATAAATATTATTGATTCTAAATGTAGTGAAAGAACATATTGAATTTAGTGACTGGTTAAAACTTTATAATTCAACAATAAAGGATTTAAGAAAATTAGATGCTTGTAAAGCATAAATACAATTTAGTATCCAACAGGATTTTGCAAATAATTGGCATTTTAAAATTAGTTTGATTAATAAAATTAGAATTCTTTAGCTATTAATGATTTTTTATACATTATAAGAATGACTTTGTATAAATATTTTCATTCTAAATTATAAAAATTTGTGTAAACATCAGAACACGAGTTATAACATTTTTATCACTTTCTTTAAAATGAAAATGGAAATGATTTAATTAAAATTTAATATCTTGTTTCTCCGCAAATAAAACCCTTAATATATTAGACAAAATCAAATGAATATATGGACTTGTAGAATTTTATATCTCATTAAACATTTCTCAAAGACTTTTAAGCAAGATTTTCCTCACTAGAAAATTGTTTTCTAATGCATCATTTTCATGAAGAGAAGTTTTTTTGTTTACTCTGAATGTAGTTAATCTGAATGTTAAAAATCAACAAAAGTCAAATACCATGTACCAGAATGCAATATTAAGTTATGAAACATTAAATTAATACTAAATATATAGAATTACAATTTAAATTAATGAAATAAAAAAAGCTTTGAATTCCTTGAAATAATTAACCAAGTAAAAATGATGAGTGGATTAGATCATGTGGAAATTAATCAGTATTACTTTCTCATTTTAACATTTATTAGGCATTTTAACTTTCTCAATAAATTTTAACATTTAATTTTAACTGTCCATTAAAAATAGAAAATCAAATACACACACTGGCCAATTAGACAAATTTTAGATTTTCATGTAAATGTTTGCTAGGAATGAAATATGCAAATTTTTATAACAAAGATTACATGTTAGAATGCTAGCAAAAGTGGAATAGTGCACTTCATGATGAATGAAAGTAAATGAACGATGATAGGATAAATGACAGATCTTTCAACATTTGGAAAAGAGCTTATTGTTGGTTCCATTTAAATTAGTGTCCATTTAACAGGGTTTTCAAAAACAGTCCTATAAAAAGTTTCAAAATTTTGAATCAGAACCCATAGCCTTTGTCTAAAAAATATAACAGCAGTTCAAGCAGATTTTCAAAGATTAGTAGCAATGAATTATAGGAATTGTCAACCAAGATATGTATAAATGATAAAAATTGTCAATTGTCTTCCCAATAGGTTTAAGCAAAAATAATATGCAGAAAATTGCAAAAGATATAAATAGTTGGGTAGTAGTAGGAAAACTATTCAATTCTGCTCAAAGTGAAAAAGTTCATTTGCAATGGTTTCGGTTAAATTATATTTGACATCTGAGGATTTGAAACAGGTAATGTAGTTGGATGAATCACACTAGAACTTATTTTGTACTAATGAAAGACTTCAAATTTAACAAGAATTCCACAAAACATGCATCCATTTTGCTTTATTTACATTGTGCAAGACTTTAGTGGGAATATCATGGTATGAAGTATATTCTGTCATATAGAAGTAGTTCCCTAGTGTTCCTTAAAGATAAACAAAGAACCATGAGGTACCTAGACATACAGATAGATCAAGTGAACTTAGAAAAGTTGGATTTTTAGTCTGATGGTAGCAAATACTTTATGGATGATATTGTAATTATACCAGTAGGGTTCAAAATTTATTAGTGAACATCAATCAGACTTTCAACAACTTTTCTAGACAGTGCAGATCTAAGATCTTAAAACCATGGAAAATGAATGGAATATGATTGAAAGACAAATCTGCAAGCACTCTCTCTTCCATCTAATTTACAAGATCTAATAAGTAGCCTAGCCAATGTATGGTTTTCTCTGGACATACAATTGCACTAACAAAGTATGTAAACTTGATGCCCAAAAGAATAAGAACTGTTCTTTTCTTACAAAAAGGGATCCAATAAAATATTATCTTTTGTTTCTGATTCATTGATCAGTATGTGTACACTATTCAAGTGTTGTATAATCAGTATTACTTGAGCAAGAGATAACTGTCCAGTTGAAATCAGATCTTCTAACCTTCCTGGTGTGCCAACAACAATATCAATCTAGAAAAATATAAAAAATAATTTACATTTAACAATTGATATAATATAGTTAAAAAAGAGAAAACGATGAACATTATGCAATAAATATTCATTTTTTTTCAGTGACATTGTGGCAATGTCAAGTATAAATAGCCAGATTTTGCTTGCACCTACATATAAAATTCATAAATATCAACATGATTTAATGCAATAAGATGTTAACATTGATTTAACATAAAACTTATTAAACTAGTTATTTTTTCTTTATATTCCTATATTTAAAAATTTAAACTTTGTTATAATTATAATATAACTGTGATATTCTAGGAAATTACAATACATAAATAACTTAATGAAATATCTTATTTGACCACAGATATGTGGTTCAAAGGAAGATACAAAATTTAGAAAATTTCATTATTTAAGACACAGGAGACTACTTGATAAAAGTTTATTCAAACAATATACATGAATGCATATAATTATATATATATATATATATATATATATATATATATATGTATGTATAACACTCATCAAACACGTAATATTATTAATAGTCAAACATTGGGTTATACTTCGTAAACAATTACAATTTTAATCTAAAGTAGTATTGAGAAATAAAGATCTTGCACAAAATTCAAGTAATTTGTACACAGCAATATTAACTTCAAGTATGTGTAAAAGAGCAAACTGGAAAGGACCATGTTTTATAAAAAATTTACATAAAATACCACAAAAATTTTATATTTAAATAGCATATTAATATCACTTTATTTTTTATTAATTTATTTTTTAAGTCAATATGAATAATTTTATATGGTACAATGAGTTGACTTTTCTGACATCTTTTTAAATTATTTTTGTATGCAAAAAGTAATTCGACTGGGAGCTGATTATCAGTGGACACAAATATCTAGATATGAGGTAGGAATCAAATCCAGAAAGTGTTAAGCTGGAAGCCTGAGACTAATCTTTCAATTCAAAGTGAGATTATGTTTTTGAAACAGCCTAATAAACAACTTTAAATCGTTTGAAAAGCAGTCACATCTCCTGGGAAGAGTTTTTATGCATACTATACACATGTCTCATACAAAATTCAGAAGACTCCTAAGCATATACTGACAAATATGCAATGCAGAAAGACAAGGTACAATATACATCCCAATACTTAATAACTGACATCAAACCCAGTAATTCCCACTCAAAAGAATGGGTTATTACCACTTGGCCATATTAGCCTTAAATCATTCATAAACAATAGTGATAAAGTCAGGTTTCATATTTAATAACATTCATTACAAATTATTTATCCTAATATTAGTAATAATGATACCAAAAACTTGAAATAATATTAACTTGCTGTGCAAGTACCTTTACTTTCAAAATCACTTATTTTAGAAATATAAACACTAAATTTTATTAAACAAATGTTGACATAAAAATTACCATTAAAAATTATAGTTAAAGTGAAAGGTTAACAAATTTGCGATTTCCAGCAAAGATAAATAAAAAGCAGTGAATAATTTCTGTTATATAGAATTTTACAAATATTCTCAATAAATTTTGGTTTCCAGAAAAACTTTTAAAATGTTGTATAGTTCTTACTATTTAATATATAATTTAAATTTCTTTTAGATAAAGACAGCTTTCCTTTATTTCATAAAACATTTCAATAAAAAAATACAAAAGGAAACTAATATTTAATCTAAAATAAAGGTTTTGGTAAAGACATCAGTTTAAAGAAAATTTTAATTATCAGGAAAAAAAAAAGGGTTGCGAAAGAATATTCAGTATAATAAATGGTGTGCAAATATTTTAAAATTTCAGAATTTTGAAAAATATTTCAATTTAAAATTCTGATTCTTTTTATTTAAATCAGTACAATCTGAGGTTTTTCTTCCATAACTTTAGGTGTGATAACAGAATTTATTAATTCCTACTTAAAAATAGTCTATTATTTTATATAACAAGATAATAAGAGAAAATTATTTATCTATTAATATAAGTTTCATTGCTATTTATAAACCCTCTGATATATTTAATAATCTGATAGGGATAAGAGTTAACATTAATTTTAAACAAATTTGCTATATATGTGAAGAAAATATAAAATATATTGGACATAAACTATTTAACTTATAATAAAAGTAATTAATGAAAAGAGCATAATTTAAACTGATTAGGTTAGAAATCAGAATAAAAGGAAAATAGAATTGTGATTTTTCTTGTTTTATAGTATCTAAAGGATCTTTTTTTTTTTTTTTTTCCACTAAAAATTTAAATTTTCCATTAAATACATAAAAAACATAATTAATTTCTTTGATAATATTCATACAAAATAACTGGAATTTATTATTTTTTTTTTAAGATAAAAGCTTATATGAATTCCAAATTTTGGTTTTAAAATAAATTCAATCTTGATTACTCTTTAATAAAACATTCTCTGATATAATAAATATATAAAAATGAACTTTTATTAAGACAAGAATTTCCAAAGTCAAATTTTTTTTTTTTTTTTTTTAATTTCTTCCTTATTCAATAGTGCAAAAAATTAAAAGTTATTCATTCTTATCTTACCATTTTAAACTTAATCATTTTTTAAAACTCAAATTTTTGATGTGGTTACATATTTTCAATTCATAAGAACAATATTGTCACCAAGAATTGAAAATTTA
>JAPDSC010110246.1:1199194-1209956 GCA_026290005.1 Latrodectus geometricus | reverse complement strand
ATGAATGAACTCAAATAACAGCTGGATAACATTCCATAGACCATGATGCCTGGTCTGTTCCAGCAATGGTTGCAGTGTGTTTTCAGAAGTTTCACATCATATGTGAAAATGTTCACTTGTCCAACAGCCTATAAAAAGTGATTCATCAGAAAACACTGCTTGCCACCACTCAGTAAACATCCAGTTGCAGTACTTGCATGCAAATTCCAGCCTTCATTGCTGATGAAAAACAGTCACTATAAATGCATATACTAGGTATTTACTTTGAAGGCCCAGATGCAGCAATGTTCAGTGAACAGTAGTTTGGGAGACACTATTGGTAGCCCCTAGGTTCATCTGGTTGTACAGTTGCTTCAGGTAACAAAGTCTATTCGCTTGAATAACAGTAGTTTATTCGTCTAATGCCTAAGTCTCTTCATCTCAGCAAATACAACTCCACAGTCGTTGTTTACCTCTGTCATCTATGGCCTGTGGTGCTTCATATTTACCATTGATTTTGGACAGCCCCATTTTGCCATGCACGATGTACTATTACCATAGCGGCACTCAAACAGTTCAAAGAACAGTTCCGAAAACCAATGATCATGCACTTTGAACATCGCATAAATAACTCCATTTCTGCATTATACTAACATTTGCAATGGTTTCCGAAGCTCTCACACACTGTTCACATATGCTCAACTGCTATGCTGCTTTCTCTGATCAGTTAAATAAAGTCTGCTTCAAAAGTATGTGGTGCTCACATTAATTATTAATGTGACTGGACTGGGTTTATTAATTTATAGCATATTTAAATATCTTCAATTATTCACCAATAAATTTAACTTTTAAACTGACAACATAACTATACAGGAATAAGAAAATTATATAACTCTTAAATTTCTTATACTGAGATTTTAAGTTCCTAACTAAGAACTTCCTACTTCTGGATATTCATACTCTGCATGTACTTTTAAACAAAAATCAGTTAAGTGTTATAATCAGTAAATAAAATGACATTAGTAAAGAAAATTAAAAACAAAAATAAAATACAAATTTTTGCTTACTCCACTCTGAAGCTCCATAATTTGTTCTTTTGCAGCAACACCACCAATAATCAATAATTCTCTGAAAAATAATAAATTAAATACATTTAAGATTGTCGCAAATTCTTTAAAATTGTTTATATAAAGTTTTAGTAATACAATTAATTACAAAATACAGATGTTTATTTTGGCAGTAGCTGTTGATATAACATGGAAACATACAATAGATATAGAGCAAGGATGGCCAAGACGTCGACCACAAAGACATTTTAGGTAGTCCGCGTGACCATCCTGATAGTGATCTCGGAAATTAACAATTTATGACTTATGTCATAGAATCAATGAATTATTTAAAATAAAAATTTACTCCAGTTTTTGCTTTAAAACCTAAAACATACTGTGCAAAGTAAGGCACTGAATTTTTCGTATTACAGTGAAATTAAATCGAAACAATTTGACACAATGGGATGCTTAGATTATATTCAGTAGCCGGTGCATGATAGCAACGCACAGAGTCATCTAGTTTACCCATCACTTCTGGCTGCTTAGTTTCACTTCTAAGTAAATCGTCTTACATGGCAGGTCGCTCGCTTCCTACTGCACTGATACGAATTTGTTTCAAAACTGTTGAATGTTCGAACTGTTTGTGAAATTGTTGAATTTGTTTTTCAACAACCCGTCCAAAATGACTCAGTCAGGCACCAGAGCTAAGAGAAGTAAAACATACCATTATTACAATGAGTGGGAAGATAACTTCTTTTTAGTTATGGTGAAGGAGAAATGTGTTTGTCTCATATGTAACTCAAGTGTGGCATTACCAAAAAAAGCAAATGTCGATTTTAAAACCATGCACTAGACTTAACCAAAAGCTACAGACTTTCCAATCAGCAGACTACTTCGAAAAGTTAAAGTGCTTGAATTAAAGTCGAATTTACATTTACAGCAATCGGTATTTATTAAACCAGGCACCAAAGCTAAAGATGTAACATTGGCATCGTTTAAAACTACAGAAGTTTTGATAAAGCGAAAAAAACCATTCGAAGATGGAGAATTGATAAAAGAAGCTTTCATTAAAGCAAAAGAAGTGCTTTTCCATAAAAAAAATCTAAAATTAAAAAAAAAAGTCTGAAATGATATCGGCAATAAATAATATTTCTTTGTTGCGTAACACTGTGATGCGACGGATTGAAGCTATGAATAATTTGGAAAATTTATTAAATGACAATTTAAAAGCTTGTAAGTGCCTATCACTTCAATTTGATGAATTCACAGATATTAGTGACATTGCACAGTTATACCTTTTTGTGAAAATGGTTTTCGAAGATATGACTTCAAAAGATGAATTATTAACTAAAATTTCATCGAATGGACAAACGAGAGGACAAGATATCTACAATTCATTTAAAAACTTTATTAATAAGACAGGATTTCCAATATATAAATTGGTTTCTATCACAACAGATGGAGCTAAAGCAATGGTCGGGAATCGAACTGGTTTTATTGCCTTATGCAATAATGATGATGAAAATCCCCGTTTTACCAGCTATCATTGCATTATCCAGCAACAGGTATTGTGCTCAAAAACACTTAAGTCTAATGATATAATGCAAATTGCTTTTAAAATCGTCAATTCAATTCGTTCAAGAAGTCTTCAGAGACGACAATTTCGGGCGCTTTTGGAAGAAACTGAATCAGAGTACGGAGATCTCTTATTGCACACAGACGTGAGGTAGCTAAGCTGTGGTGCTTTTTTTAAAAAGACTTTGTATTCTGTTACCAGAAATAAGGAATTTTCTACAAATAAAAGGAGAGCACATTACTGAGTTGGAAGATGGGAAATGGCTCATGTAACTAGCTTTTCTCTGCGATATCGCTGCAAAACTTAACGACTTAAACCTAAATCTACAAGGAAAGAATAAATGTTTAACAGACATGATGAGTGCAATTAAAACTTTCAAAGAAATGATAAAAAGGTATGCATTTCAATTAAGAAAACATGAATTGAGAAACTTCAAAAACATGGAGGAAGAGTGCATCCATAATCCAAACCGAGACTTCGAAGATTTCGCTGAATACTTAAATGTTTTGTTTGAAGAATTTGAAAGAAGATTCACTGACTTACTTAGGTTGGAAGAAATACTCAATTTTATGATATTTCCATTTAATGAAAATGTCAACATTGATGGATGATCTGAAAAAATAGGACATTTAATAGATACCACTTCAGTCCCGGTCGAAGGAGAAATTATTAAATTAAGGTTCGATATATTTCTTAAATCCAGAGCATCTAGCGATACTGATTTTTGGAAATTAATTTCTGAGGAAACGTTTCCAAATATTTACAAATTGATTTTGTATTTGAAATCAGACTTTGGATCGACATATCTTTGCAAATCTGCTTTTTCAACCATAAACGCCATAAAAACTAAACATCGGTCGCGTTTAACAGATGAACATATAATTTCGTGTTTAAACATTGCAATACGCTCGTATCAACCACAATATGATAAACTTGTCGCAGATATACAGTGTCAAATTTCATCTAAACAAAGTGAAGTGGATGGTCAATTTTTATGTATATGAATACTTTGATTATTTTCGTCAGTAAATTTTTATTTTGTAAATACCAAATTCTTCTTTTTTTTTTTTAAGAAAAATTAGATAATATATCACTTTTTTCTGTTATCAAAAATAAATATATAAACATATACGTTATTTCTACCATTGGTAGACCGCCTTCGATTTTTTAAATGTGGAGTAGACAACGGATCCTAAAAGTTTGGCCATCCCTGATGTAACATTTGAAATAAATCATCCAAATCTTTTGCTAGACTTCTACTATGAGCACCATTTTAGAACTAGAGATTATTCTTAATGAGGATTAGTAGCAAAATTACATTAATATTAAATGTACATTTTTATGAATTTAACTGAAATGACATGCAATCTTTTAAGATTTTTCTTTCACTTAACATGTATTTACATAGTTTGCTACCTATTTATGAAAAATTATAAAATAGAGAATTAATCAAGCTAGAAATAGAATGTAATTTTATTCTACAACATATTTTTTGGCTAACAAGTTAAATTAGCTATGAATATGTTAACAAAAATTCACATTACTTGACAATTGGATCTTGAAGATGTTTCTTGAAACTCTGTATACATTTCAAAGTCTAAAAAGAAAATTAAATCATTAATATTGAATATTTATAACTGCAACTTTTATAAAACATTTTAAAATATAAAATTTGTTAAACTATTTTATATTACTAACACACTGAAAATTAATAATAATATACATTCAGTAAATCTTTAAGAACTAAAATACAAAAATTCATTAAGCTAATTTGTTTTATTTTTAGAGGAATTATTTTACTAAATAAAAGAAAAACATTGTAGTTCAAAAAAATAAATATCTTAAGAATTAAAATGGAGTAAATATATTTCATTAAATATGTTTTTTACATTAGATAAAATATTGTAAAATTTCAAGTTGAAATGTTAAATATGATAGACTTAATACTCATACTTTTGAAACATCTTAATATAAATATAATATAATAGTAATCATAACTAACACTACAGAAATAGAAATTATAATGAATTGATTATATTTTTGACTTATGAATTTTTCATGTAATGTCATAAAAATTCAAAGCATATTGAACTCCTTTATTTACTATTCTTTTATAATAGAATTTAAAATGGATTTAAAAATGCAATATTAATGAATTTCATTAACACATTCATTCACATTCAAAATACAATGTTTTAAGTATTCAAATTCTAAAATTTAAAATATTTTATAAATCTAATTAAATTTTTAACCATTGCAATAAAGATATCAAAAATATTATTTCTATTAATTATTTTTAAGAAATTTAATCTTAAAACAACTTTAATGATAAATACCTGTTCAGCTAATTCTCTGGAAGGCTGCAAAAGGAAAGATTCTTCAATCAGAAAAGATATCACACATAATATGTAAATTTTAATACCAGACAAAAATATACTTAATTATAATACCACTTTATATATTACAATAATATTTTAAATAAGTTTCTCACAGATTTAGTTCAAATAAATTTAAGAATAAATCTTTAAACATTGCACCAGTAAATCATTAAAAGAATATTTCAAGTGTTTAGTCATGCAAAAAACCATAAAAATAATTTATTTTCACATAAATGACTATATAAATAATTATTTAATCCTAAATGTAGAACAATTTTTTTTTTCAATTTGTAATTCTAAAAAACAAGGAAACATTCTAATCATGTGAATAAAAAAAAAATTATTTTCTATCATTTAAATAAATAATCTTTACACATGAACTTTCTTTACATTAGAGACTTTTATAGTTAATCTTAAAAAAATCATAAGACCTAAAACAAAAAGTATTTAAAAATATGCACCTCTATAATGATAGCTTGTGGAGCATTTTTTATATTTTTCACTGGTCCTGAAGAGTCTCCTAAAATATATAAAATGAATAAATTTAAAAAAAAAAAGAAAACATTTTATTGGAAACAATTTACAATCAATACAAAATGAAACACATAATCTTTACTATATATGGATGGTTATCAAAATAATGGAAACACCTGTAATTAAAAATGACATTTTTAATGAGCTTCAAAAACATTATAGTTTTCAGTTCTAAACATTCAGGCATTTCTAAATGTACAGAGTCTACGGTTATGACAGTATATACATAGCATGTCAAGACATGCTAAACAAAATAGTAAATGGAAAGAGAAGCTCATTCAAAGAAAGGTACAGGTACTAAAGTAGATTTTAATTTTTAAAAAAGGAATAACTGGAGCAAAAGTGAAAACAGAGTTTAATCAGTATCCGTTTTCTTCAATGTCTATGACTACAATTAGAAGGCAATCTTCATAAACAGAGCATTTATAGCAGAGGAGTAATACTCACAACATTTGTCAAATATTCTGTAGATGTCCACCAATGTAGATGTCAAACATCGTACATCTACAGTGGTGTCACTCACTTTATCTGGTCAATTGATAAGTGGAAGATAGTAATATTGTCCAATGAATTGACTTTCATATATTCCCTTCAACTAGATGAATGCATATTTGTAGAAAACATGCACAAGTGTATACTTGCGATTATCTCTTTCCAACTGCAAAGCATGGAGGCGAATCTGTCATGATGTGAGCAGCAGTGTCGCGATTTTCTGCAATACTAAATGTAACCCTGAAAGGAAGGATTACTGGGGAAAAGTGTAGAGAAATTTTAGCTGATCACATCAATTCAATGATACAAACTTTGTTTCCTGCAGGATAATTTGTACAGGAGGATAATTTTTCAGGAGGATAATTTGTACATACATTTCCACTAGTCCATTCATGGTTTGATGAACACAAGAATGAAGTTATACATCTACCTTGGTCAATGAAGACACCTGACCTTACTATAATTGAACTGTTAGTTTATTTTAAAGCATTTAACATGAAATAAATATTCTCCACTAGCATATCTCCTACAACT
This sequence comes from Latrodectus geometricus, assembly GCA_026290005.1. Classification (NCBI taxonomy): domain Eukaryota; kingdom Metazoa; phylum Arthropoda; class Arachnida; order Araneae; family Theridiidae; genus Latrodectus; species Latrodectus geometricus. Next base: position 1,203,414 of record JAPDSC010110246.1, on the reverse strand, counting down.
TTATAACATCTGCATGAAGAATAATATAATAGTCTTCTAAACACTATTCAGTACTTGAATGAGTTTCTTGGCAAATCCAAGCTGTATTATATGCCAAGGAAGTCCTACATCATACTTATAAACGATTTTTTTTTATAAATCTAAGGTGTTTCTATTATTTTGATAACTACCTGCAGGTGAGTGCTAAATTATTTAATAATAGAATAAAATAATTAAATGACTGATAGAATTCAATAATAGAAAACACCATAAAAATTATTTTTTGAAAACTCAAATTTATTTCAAAATTTTTTTATATCCAAATTTAAAAATGAAGCTAATTTAACTTCATTTTGTATTTCAAAGCAAGAAGATTAATACTAAGAATTCATAAAAGGAGATTACATTTAATATATTTTAATAAGGTTCCAAAGTTTTAAAAAAGTTGTGTTTCAGAAAATTGACAAAGTAGTTTTTATGTTAACTAAATTGCTATTTTTTAACAATACAATTAAACTTATAATTATATATAATCATAAATTTAATTGTATCATTAAATTATGTATACAATAAACGAAAAAATTTTTTTACCTGTAATTGTATTGTTAACAACACATTCTTTAGATGCAGAGCAAACTGCAACATAATCATTCTAAAAAAAATTTTGAAGACTATTTTTATATGCCAATAAATAAGTGAATCAAAAAAGAAACAAATTGAAACATATGATTCTTACTTCAGGTGGATATCTGAAAGCAGTTTCTCCAAAGTTAAATTCCATTTCAGCATTCTGGAAGATAATACTCAAATATAATATTTAAAATTTGAAAGTAAATTACTTAAGATTTTGAAATTACTTAATGTTGAGTTCTTTGCAAAAACTCATCTTCTTATAAATTTTACTTTAAAACAATTCACATAAAATTCATATGTTTTATTCATCTTTACCTTTAAAAACTCAAGATAAAAAAAATTTTAAAAGATTGAAATAAAAATTAAATAGCATTAGTGTAGGCTTAAACTAAATATAAATAAGATTTCGACAAGCAGAAAGTTTACAACAGAATTTAAAAGTAAACAATACATTAGAAAATATAATTTATTTAATCTATATTGACAAAAATATGTAATGATAAAAACATCAACATTTTAAAATTGCTATTTGTATCATTAAAAAATATAATGTTATTTTAACTCACATTTGTAAAATAATACAAAAAAAAATTATTATTTTCAATTTTTAAAAGCTAAAGAAACATTTTTCCAGAAACTCGATGGTTGTTGTGATGTAACAAATAACATAAAAGATACATATTTTATTCTCATTTTTTTTTTAGAAATGATTCCTATAATATGTGGAAATAAAAAAAATTGACGATTTCAGATCAATTTAATAACAAAACATAATTATTATAAGTAAAACATATTTATAAAATAGTGAAATAAGAAACACTTTTTTCACTATTTTTCAATACAGATAAATTTGCTCTTAAATATTTAAACACAATACAATACGCTTACTTTTCATGATATGAGCATTAAAATTTGGTTTTTGTCAGATAATAGAAAACCTATCAGTAATATCATTCGGTGTCAAAAAATAATTTCTTACTTAACACTAATTCTTATTAATAAAATTTCTTAAAATAGAAAACAAGTCATTATTTCTTAGGTCACAAATTTTGAGTTACATAAATTTGCTCACAAATTTGAAGAATGACTTTTTTTTTTTTTTCACAGGTGTATTTGGCATGGAATAAGTAACTTTAAGTCATCTTAGTATGAATTCCAAACTGCATTTAGATCAATAAAAACTAAACAACTCAATTAAATGCAATGCTTGATTGAAGAATAATTTAAAATAATAAAATTTTCTTTACATAATTAATATACTAAGCCAACATGAATGAATTAATGAGTAAGCAACATATTTTATTTGAAATGAAGAGTATTAAATAAATTCTAATCTGAACTCTCTCTGTTCAAAATAACAGTATAATTCATTTACTATATTCTTTCCAATTGTATTTTCTAATAAAATATTAAAAAACTCAACAGGAAATTTTACAAAAGTATTTTACTACATAGTTAGAAGGGAATAAATAGTTAACAACTTATTCTACAACTTATTTAATTTTATTACGTAAATATATTTCAGGCATTAAGTGTTTTTACATTTTATATCAAAACTCTCCTATTTATATTTATAGCATTATATATTTTCATGCGTACATAAGATAAATACATCACACCTAACTAAGATTAACCATGAAACTACCATATATTTTGTAATTAAATTAAAAATAAATCCAATAGCAAAAGACTAAAATAATTAATAAAAATTTTTAGGACAATAATGTTGTTAAAAGAGTATTTCCTTAATTAGTTAAATTTTGAATTTTTTAACTGCTCAGTGATATCTAATACAATATTTTGAATTCATAATATACCAAAACATACCTTTAACACCACAGCAGGAAAAAACACAGATCTGCGTAAATTATCTGGAATTTTAAATGCTTCTCCAAAATCAGTACCTAAAATATATATAAGATATTAGATAACTTATTCTTTTGATTAATAGAGACACATGTATTAAATAGTAAATTTAAATCATGATAATAAAAAAAATAGTAACACAACTACCATATCAAATCTTACCATTCTTAGAAAATTTAATTGAACGGTTATCAAGGTCCAGATAACAACCAATAACATCATGCATTCCAAAGGACTAAAACCAAAAAGAAATCAATAGAATTTAAAAAATTGAATAGCATAAAGTTATAGAAATAATGAGACATAAATACACATGAAATAAGTTTTAGAATATTATCAACAATACAAATTATTTATTTCCTTAAAATAATTTGGAAATTATAAGTAATGAATACCACTAGCATTCATCACTTCTAATTTTCAAGCTAAAATATTAAAAACTTTTAACAGTGTTTACTTTAGTTACAGTCCTTTATTTATATTCAATACTAGTGGTATTCATTACTAATGCACTGATAAAATAATTTATGCAATTAGAATTTACTTTATATTAGTGGTTCTTAGTTGGTTATGGTATAAAATTTTTCAAGTATGAAAGAAAAATTTTCAAGAGCTTTTGAAAAACAAGAAAAAATATTTACTATTAATTTTGAAAAACAATTTAATTCACTGATGAAACATTTTCAATAAATGAAGCATAATAATGAGAATTTCTTGAAAAGATTAAATATTATTGAGAAACTTGAGTGTAATTTTTACACAAAAACTCAATTGTTGATGAAATTTAAGACACAAGCATTCACTCATTTCTTACTCAATTGAGAAAATGCTGTGATGAGTTTGGTAAAACTTAAAAACAATGATTCTGCTTTTAGTAACACTTGGTCACTTTGAAGTGTCATATGATAAAAAATATTGTGTAATAAATATTGCGCTATGAGGCAATTTAAAACTCTTTTTAGTTTGTTCCCATGTTGATCTACTTTAAAATTAGGGAAAATAGAAAACTATCTTTCTACATATAATTTCCATAAACAGGAATTTTTTTTTTCAATTTAGTAAAATTTATCATTTGAAGTCATCAAAATTTTTCACTTATTTTTGTTAATGATTTATTGAGTGTTGGCTCATTACAATTATATATTAACTTTAGTGACCAAATAAGGGATATAAACCAAATAAGCTGCTGTGGCATGTCATTCTTTATTCATCTGAAAGCACTTACTGATAAATACGTTTAATAGTTCATTTTTCAATTTAAATTTATAATAAGATACTTTGACTTTTAGCAGCTAGATGATATCAATATAAAGAATCAATTTGCTTAACATCATGCTGCCAGGCTAACAAGACACTGCTCACAACAAAAAACGCATCATTAAAGTTGGGAGTCACATGGCACTATCCATGAATAAATTAAAATAGTCAAATTATAAAACTGTTTACATTAAATAAAAAATAGTTCATTAATATTCAACAAGAGTTTTACAGTCATAGTTTAAGTGAGATGCTTTGATAATTAAGATCATCAAGGAGAGATAAAATCCTTTAGATTTGCATCAGATAATCCAACAGTTGAACTTTCAAGTAGGCAGAATCAAGGGGAATTTCAACAAATTTACTCTTAATGTTTTGACCGAATTCCTCATAGAGTTCAAAGTCTAAACATCTTCCTTGTTGGGAATATTACATTTTCACTAATCCATAAAGAGCCATGTCCAAAATTTATTTTATCAAAATAG
>JAPDSC010110246.1:1184199-1199184 GCA_026290005.1 Latrodectus geometricus | reverse complement strand
GTTATCTTTTGAGAGGTTTTTTCATGTATTAAATGTCTTATAACAGCCTTAAATCATTAAACTGTCTATAATAAGGAATCAAAACATACAATTATTGTTTAATAATGGCTGGGATTGAACCTTCAACTTCAAGCTCCAAAGAGCACTGTTCTACTACAAGGCCAAGGTGAGCCAAACCACTTTGTCTTTGCATTGCATTAATGGCTATTAGTAACATGTAAACCTCTACAAAGCCAGCATGATCTATATGTACACATTTCCATGACTGTTCTAGAATAGACTAAAGGTTTCTTGGATTGGTATAACTAAAGCATTTTGTTGACACACTATGCAGCTTTACTTGTTTCAAACTTATTGTCAATTTTCTACTATTATGTATAAGATCGAGACAGTGACTTGGCAGCAGATATCCCTTGATAGGATGAATGGTATGTTTCTTTCCTAAATTTTGAGTGGAATGAAAACTTATATTCCTCAAGATATATCAACAAACAATCCATTCTTTACTTGCAAAAATCTGTAAAAACTTTTGTTCTATTCTTTTAGGAAAGCCTTTTAGTCTGTTTGATTTTAAAAAGCTTTCAATTTCAGTTGCAACCATGTCTTATCATAGGAATGCCATCTAGTTGTTTCAATACAATAAAACAAATTCTTCCGAAATCAATGGTTCAGAATAGTTAGTGCCTCTTAAGGCCTACAGACTACATAAGTATTAGCATGTAACTTACACTTTCAATATTTAATTTTATGAAAAAGAAGCCTGAATATATCAGAGTGCCATTAGATTATTGTAGCTCCAACTGATATTTTTATTTTTAGAAGGCTAGTTCATCAGAGATAAATAAATAGTCAATTGTGGGAATGTTCTTAATAAATATTTTTGGTATCATCACCCTTAGTACAAGAGCTAGAGGTTTTTTTCAATGTGACTATAATTATTTTCTACTTTGGTCAAGGACTGGGCAATTATCTTTGATTTCATGGCATAAAACTGCACTTGATCTATATTGAGCTACTATCAAAAGCTAACACTTTGTGTTACCAAAATGCATCAATATAGGGATGAATTCTGTTTCCTAAATTTTACAAAACTTTTTTTTTTGATATTGAATCTTTTTATTTTGAAGTTGAAGTGAGTAAAAATTAATTAAATATTTGATAAATGTTGCTGGCTCTAATTCTGAATTTTTTCTTAGTCATTAATTTTAAATCACTGCAAATTTTTATGCCACCACCATGTTTCAACATAGAAACAATTAGAGCAGCTGATTCTGTTTTTATAGGGTCAAGGAAACTCCTCCTCTAGCAGGCAAAAGATTTCTTCATCAAATTTATTCTCTAATGCGTGACACTGGGAATGCATTTAAGAACTTTAGAGATATTGGATCTTTCTTTTCTAAATGAACTTTGATATTTCTTACAAATCAAAACAAAATGAATCTTAAATTTCTTTATAAATAAGGTTTCAACAGTTAAAGTATTGATACATTTATATCATAAGACTGACTTGAATTTTTAACAGCTAAGATTAATTGTAATAGATATAACCAATTGCAGCCAGCTAAATTAATGCCGCCCTCCCTGATTAACCATCAAGAGGCAATAAAGAAGTTTTTTTTATTTAAATGCATTAGCTTAAATCATAGCCATTATAGCCCCAGGTGCTCAGTATATGAATTCAATTTAATTGTAATTTCTTTCAATGGAGGAAAATAATTTTTCAGTATTAAAAATTGTTTATGTTGTTATCATTAATCTATATTCACTTGATCAGTGAGTTTCACCACAGCAGCTGTATTGCTCAGAAAAAATTGATGTCAAAAAAGCAACAAAAAGAATTTTGTTGCTTTTTTTTGATGTACTGACTGAAATTTTCTGTGTTTGAATTTTGTTCACTTCCGTATCCAATGACATTCAGAGACTGCTTGCATCCTATGTTGCTCTTTCCATTGTTGCAATGATCTCTTTGGCTCTCATAAGTAGTAGCTGGCTCTTGACTAGAAGTTTCTACAGCATTCCTTCATCTAGGATGCTACAGATGATCCAGTCTCATAACATTAGGTCCTATTGGACATTAGGTCCTATTGTAATGACTGTATTAACTGCAGATATAGGTGTGGGTATTAAAAGCGGAGAAATAGAGAGAAAACATAAGTCTAATAGTTTCTTAGCAGCCTGTTGAAGTCAAGCAATTGATTGTTTGCCTGGCAACAGAAGTTGGAAGGCAGCACTGAAACTTGAAGTTGAGGGCTACTTGTAGTGGCATCCATATGTCACAGGAATAAATAGATATACTCACACTATAACAGAAACAATAAATCGATTCCACACTCTAAATTCTGCCACATCTGGAAACAAACTTTCTAAATCTACTTGTAATTAGAAATGCATCCTTTATTAAAAAAAAAAAAAAAATGTGTCCTACTTTGTATCAATGTGGATTAATATAGAACTATACTTATTTAAGCCAGATGAAGTAAAAATAATTTAATATAACTCTGAAATTCTTGTTCAAATATAATGTAACACAATAATCAACATTTCACTAATTTCAATTTACTCAATGGAGATTAAAGAAAATACTTAACTCTTGTTTACCTTTTAATGCTAGAATTAGAATGGTATTAGTATTCAGAAACAAAAATATTTCCTTTTCTATATACTAAAGCTAACAGCACCTAACAGTAAATCTCTTTACAGATAAACAAAATATACCTTCAGAGAAAGAATGAGACATCAATTTTTGTATAACTATTACTTCTATATTATCTGATAATTTTTGTTAGTTTATATACCACAGCATTAGTTTTTCTTCAGAAAATAAATTAATTACATGGTGAGAGAACAAAATCAATTTCTTATCTTTTTCATATTATTGATTATGATGTTTAGTATTCAAATGTCTATAATTAAGTAGAGATTATACATTCATTTAGATTTTTAACACAAATAAAAATATTTAAATCCAAAGTAAATAGAGATTATGGTACATAAAAACTATTACAGAAGTTTCTACAGCTATTTTTTCAAAATTTATTTTTTCTATTGATAAGAGTTATAGATTCTATTGATACAATATGTCATATTCTTTTCTCTTCTTAATCAGAAACTTATCTACACTAAATTAAAAATTATTAAAAACTTAATACATATTGATAAAACTAACAATTAACTACAAATCAATCATACCAATAACAAAAAAAAAAAAAAAAAAAAAAATAGAGTGAACACAAAACAAAACAGCAACTGTGCAATAATGAAAGTGAGGTACAATAAATTTCCTGTGACCAAATATCAGTTTGCAATAATAGATAAAAGGCAGTCATTGATTAAAAAAAGGCAAATTTAATAAAATTTACTAAAACTTTTTTCCCTTGTTATGCCCATTTAGATATTTTTATTTTAAATCAGAGAGCAACCAAGATGCCTCTATTAAAAAGTGATTAATGTAAAAGACACTTATCCATATGCTGCTGCCATTGATAAACAAATGATAATCTACTGTGAGCAAAAATATATTGGTCTTAAATATTCAGATATCATATAACATAATAAAAAAATTAAGAGAAATTATTAGCGATATTTGAAAAGCAAAGTAACTCTTCAATATTTATGACTAATGTACTATACTAATATTAATAAAATACTAAAAATTTAATAAGGTTTAAAACAATGATTTTAAGTTAATGAATATTAAGAAAATCTTTAATTACTTGTAAAATAACCATTTGTATGAAAACTTGTATTATAAAACCTGTATGCATATTTAAAAATTGCTTAAATTAACTCAAGCATTTTTTTACAATCAAGAAATTTAGCAAAATTCAATTCTTATATGTTTAAAATACTCACTTCACCATAGGAATCGAATTGTTTTCCAAATGATTTTTTTCCTGTGCCTCCAAATCCAAAGCCTTGCCTATCAGTTCCTGAAAAATTTAAACAGATTTAAAAAGTAAGAATATGTAATCTCCATAGCTTATTAATAGAATAATACAAGGCATATATAATAAAAATATAAAAATCAGGTATTATAATTAATTCAAGTTTTTAACTAATTTACAATTAATACATATAAATAAATTAAGATATACTTAGAAATATAAAAATATTACTTAACTAGAATATTATAACAAAACTTTACCAAGATATTAGAAAAGCATTTCAAATTTATATTAAAAACATCAAATACTCAAAATTTTAATAAAAAGAAAATACATAGTACTTAAAATTAGTAAGCAATTATTTAAGTTCTAATGTACTCTAAAATCAAAAAGATAATTGTAAAATAACTACAAGTGGATAATTATTTCTAACAAAAAATTATGGCATTTTTAGATAAGTTATGGAAAATAATTCTCACTAAGGAAATTATAAAATTTGATTCAACTGTTGAATATTAAAAGATGTTTAATAATAGCAGTAAAAACATTAATGCATCATGTTTTTATGCAATTATAAATATTCAGTAAAAAAAAATTTAAAACGTAAACTTCATGAAGACCTTAGAGACAATGCAGTAGCAAAATGTATTGGACAAAGTTGGCACAACAAATTCTATTTTGATAACCTTGCACTAGAAAAAATAAAAATTTATAAGGAACCATTTTCAAAATTGTAGATACTGGAGTATGCTGATGATATTGATATAATAGCCAGAACGCCTGGAGCACTAAAACAGGCATTTATTTAACTGGAAACTGAAACCATCAAAATGGAATTAAAAAATTAAACCCAAATACATACCTTGTTTAAAATCAGAATATAGCCCATCCTTCCTAGAAGCCGGCAATTATAGATTTAAGGTCATTAAAGATTTATTTACCTATATTGTAAAATTTTAATATGCAAAATAGATCTATTGAAATACATAGCTGAATCATGGCTGTTAATCAACGATTTTCAGTTTAAGGAATTACTTGAATTCTAGTTTCATTGTATGAATAACTGAACTAATAATACATATTTAATAACATAATGTTTTACTATAAACATACGGGAGTAACAAATTATAATAATAATTATATATATAATAATAAATATATATATATACATATATTTATAATGACGACGTGCATACCACGTCATTGGCAATTCTGTGAAAAAAGCATTACGACGTGGATGGCACGTCTTTCCAACAAAACAATGTGGTTAATTAACAACATAAAAAAGTAAATAATTTGAAACTAGAAACAAATTTTATCACCATATCAATTAATTATAAAATACCAGGAAATACAGTGATACATAAGCAACTAAAATACTAAACAATTTATTTTTATCTGATGAAATTCTTACAATTTTTAAGAAAAAAATTTTCCATTTTGTTTTAACAAAAATTTTTTTATTTTATTTTGTTTTGTTTTAACCATTTGAGTGCGGCGAAGCACTAGCGCGATTCGCTTGTTATGCGCCAAAAATGCGGAGAAGTTTTTTGTCATGTTTAGTTAATTAAATTACAACGCATTTTATTCTGCACTTTTAACATATATATAAGAAACCTTTTCAGCACTGAAACAGTTAACATAATAAACTCAAATTATTTTGTATTTAAAAAATAAATTAACAAACTGTAAACTATCTTACAAAAAATTTCACATGTTTTATAATTTAATACATAAGTTTTTATAATACATAATTTTTTTTAATATAATTAAAATAACGCAAATAACATGAAATATCATTTCTATCTAATTTCACTTACAATAAACATAACCAGTTTAAAATAAATAGTAGAGAACATATACTTGATTGTTAAATAATGAAATAAAAAGATAAAAATACTAGTAAATAATTCTAAGCCTTTTCATTCCTATTTATATTTATAGCAATCAAAAAATAAAATTTAAAACTAACCAAGATCCAAAGAAGCAGCAGGTGTTGACCATCCAACACGACAAAGTCCTTCATCAGTAACTTTTGCTTCAAAATAATATTTTCCTAAAATAAAAATTTAATAATTTTTTTAAGAACCAAATTAAAATTCTTCTGTCATACAAAAATTCAGATACTTTTTAAGATAAATTGTGACAAAATAATTCTCTCTCTCTGTAAAAACCAATTGATATAAGATTATAAAGATGATTATACTATTTAGGTGCTGATTTATATAGATCAAATATAAATTACTCTAAAACAATAATTTAAAAATTATGATACCTTTTGTTGTACACTTGTTTTATGAATCTCTATTTTACGAACACTCTTATTTTTGTGAACTAGTGGCTAGTCCCTAACCTGACACCATAGATATTTCAAATTTTTAGTTCACAGATGGGGAGCTAAATTTATCATCTCTTTTTTGTGAAATTTTATTTTTAACAAATAGTTTTATTTTCCTTTGATTTATTTTTTTATAATCTCTTATGCTTAATTTTTTATTTGATTTCTCTTTATATAATGCCTGAGAACTTGATTCATCTTTGAGCAATGAAGTGACTTTATGTAGTCATTCAAGACATTGTAGGAGCAGGCGTTTGATTAGAAAGATCTGTGGAGTCAAAATAGACTCCTGTCCTCCCAGTACGTAAAAATATAGAAAAAGGAAAGACTCTTTAAAAGTTTGAGCTATGTTGTTCAGTAGTTTCATGGTTTTGCTTCATTTGAACAACTTAATTTATAAACTTTCATTTGTCAAGAGTGAGATTGAACTGGTACCATTGAGGATTTGTCACAGTTGAAGAAATGAACGTGTTTATCAGTTAAAAATTTTAACATTAAAAGTTAAACGTGTTTATCAGCTGCATATCACTGGGAACATTTATGAAAATTGGTCGAGAGACTTAGATCAACGTTTTTTTATTAGAGAATCATTAAGTTCTTCTAATTGTGGATAGCAACACTATTCATGTTGAAGTCCTAAATCTTGAACTGATAAGTATAGAGTTTCACCCACCTAACATAATTTCTGTCTTAAATCCCATTTATTGAAATAATTAACAACTTTAAAAGTAAATATCCTAGAGTACTTTGCAAAGAGTGAACATGAGCTTGGAATAGGAACAGACTTATGAAATTGACCTTCAAGGAACAATATATTTGTCAATCAACGCAATGTCTGCTTAGAATGATATTGAAGGGAAGACAATATCGAGAGCATTTCAATGTGCAGGCTATATTAAAGAAATCTCTTATTAAAGGAAGCTAAGGTAAAATACCTGATGAATTGAGTATAGACAGTCACATATGCATGAACTTCGACGTAGAACCCTTTAGCTCGAGGAATTCTTGAATGTAGACTCACATGGGATATAAATATATAAGAAATTTTGAATGATGAAATTATTGAGAACATAATGAATGACAATGAGCTTTCAGATATGGAACAAGAAAATGATGCAGTGCATAGACTGTCTGCAAAACAGATGAATGGCTAGCAGGACTAAGCTATTTTCTGAAGGAAATAAGCGAAATTCTTTTATGCATTGAAATATTGGAAAAATATATTTTTAACAATGTAGTATTTAAAGAGAAAAAAGATAAATGATTACTTTTTGACTGATGTGGTCAATGACTGATTTTTCCTCAATAAAATAAAAATAAGCATTCTTTTTAAGCATGGATCTAATTTTATATGTGTTTCTTACAATGCATTCTAAATTATTTTTTATAACAGTACCTTATACATATATATTTATAAAGAAAAAGTAGCTTGGATTAAAAAATCAGATCTTATAATACATTATTTTTCCATTTTACGAACTGTTCTACCAGCCCTTACAAGTTCGTAAAAATGAACAACTACAAGATATAGGTATTATACATTATCATTTCATAAGAGAATCAAGCTGTCAAGTAATACAAAGTTGAAATAATCTATTAAGAATAATGATAATACTCAAAAATCAGTTAAATTAAAATATATTACATGAACATATATTTATAACATGGAATTGAATTAAAAAAAAATGTTATTAAATTATAAAATTAAATCTTCTATTAGGGCATAAATTCAATGAATAAAATGGGAGAAGGGAATAAAAATTAAATTCACTAAATGAAAAAAAAAAAATCAATGACTTAAAGAAAAAACATGTTTTATTTAAATTTTCACTTATAAATTAGCATTTTTAACACTTAAAAATTGTATGTTAAACATTTAACAATACTGTTAGTATAAGACCTTTCATATTTAATTGCTTCTATTTCCCATGGAAATTGTGTTAAGAGGGATTTTATATTAACCAAGATTAAAAAATAAAAATAAATAAAAAAAGGAAAAAATAATTTCATCAACTTCAAAGCAAACATAGATTTTAAAGTATATTTTTAATGACAATGAATAATAGAGAGACTTATCATTCTGAGAAATTTTGCTTTGAGTGGATCAATAAAAAGATTTTAAAAAAAATTTTTGTATATTTGTGTTAATATTGTTATTGTTGTAATTAAACACATTCTATTGAAAATTACAATTTGGTTAATAATATTTAAAAAATACTCAAAATATATTAATCCTAAACCACTGACTAGTGTTGAAAAATGCTTCATAATTTTGAAATGAATTAAAGTATTTTGAGGGACCTATTAGGAGAAGACTGACTTTTTGTTAAAGCTCTCAGTAAAATATAAATAATTTTCTTGTTCAATTTTACAGCCCTATTTACTAGAAAAAAATGGAGGATTTAATTCACAGAAGTTTTATTTATTAATTTTTTAGTTTTATTATTTTATTATAAATTAGAAGTTTTATTTATTATTAAGTTGTGTAAAAACTATATATGACTTTTAAAAAAATTTTTTTACATTTTATTAATCATATTGCTGGTTTTAAAAAAGTTATGCTTTTTGAAGTATTATTTAAAATAGGGATTAAATGCCTTGTCTTAATTTTATAAACTGTAGTCTTGAATGGCAAACACCCTTATTTTTGAGTTATGTTGAACAATGCAACAAAGTGTTGAAAATATTTATAATTCAGAAAAAGGTAGAACCAAAAATTATTGAAGAATACGGTAATACCAACCTTTTCCTTGAACACCTTTTGTAGCTCGGCATCCATGCCATTCTTTTGGTTCTCTGGATTGGCAAGTCTTTCCATCAGGACTAACAGCTAAAAAAAGTAATCATTACAAAAATGTATCTATATTCTTATTGAAGAATGTCATTATGTTTAAAACATTATTCTAAAATGAGAGACTAATGATACTTTTAGAGAACAAAGAAAGCATTTTACTTACAAATTTTAAATGGGAAGCCCAAATACTAAATATTCTATTTACCATTCATGTACATTTACAAATAATTTTAATTAGTATTCTTTATACATATTACACTGATAACACATTTTTCCCATAAAAATATGTATGCAAAATGCATTTACACTCAATGCTATCAAATTTGAGATACACACAGATAAGTGGTAGAAAAATTAAATAGCTAGACTTGAAAATATGAACTATTTTATTTTAGTAGATTTTTTTGTATTGATCAGTTGTAAATAGTTTAAAATAAAATTAACTTTATACGGGAAGAAAAATGTTATTGATAAGAGAACATTACTGTATTATAATTTTTTGATTTTCAAGTGGAATTAAATCAAATATAATACATTCAACATTTAAATGTAGCATTTGAAAATAAAAGATTATCTTGTGCAAATGAATTCAACTGATCACAAAAAAGAAAAATGTGTCAGAATCAGGAGAAATTCTTAACCTAATAAAATTTGGTGCCTACCATTTAATTGCTAAAACATAAGGGCTTCTGGAAAGTATATACTCTCTAATGTTCCAACATATCAAGAAAGTAAAGTATAGGTCTGTGAAAATTATTTCCTACTCACAATTATAAAAATATTGTCAAGAAATAATGCCATGTTTGTTTTTTCCCTTTTTGCAAAAACAAAGGACTAGTCAAAGATATCATGCTGTACAGTACCAGTTATGATTATATATATATAACTAACACATTACTAAATATCTTAAAAAATCTCCAAAAAGATGAAAGTTAGAGAACTCATATTCTATCCTGACAGTGCATTTTCCCATTCAACAAAATTGGCAGTTGAGTTTTTAAACAAAGATTTACCCACAATTTGTACTAAATGGAGCTTCCCTCCTACACACTATGGCATCATGTGTTTGTGTGGTATGACACAAGATAATAAACTGAGGTAGCAGATGTTCGCCTTTGTAAAGTCTGACATGCACTTTTAGATCATAAAACTCCAAATTGTACGGCAAATACATCAAAGTGACTGAATTTCCATCCTATTCATTTGATCTAGAGACATATGATTATTGGCTGTTTTTAATTTAAAAAGAACTTACATGAACATTATTTTTAATTCAAAGATGAGACAATGGAGTTTAATACATTATTTTCATCTATTCCAAGAAAATGAGTAGCTTGAAGAATTAACCATTGGAAAAATCTTCTAGAAAAATACATTGTTATTAAGAAACTGCTTTGAATGTATCTAAAATTTTTATTATAACTTTAAAAATTAAAATATTGGGTAATATTACATTTTGTTCAGTTCTTTTCAAGAAATTTGATAAAATATGTAGATTCTCTTAATTTTTAGCACCAGAATAGTTATTTATTCTGTTACTGATGCTGCATAAATTTAACTTTCTGCTACTGCTGATTACTCAAATTAGCTGACAATTATTCTTCCATGTTAATATGGGAGAATAATTGTCACTCTGGTGTCCCTGGTAATGTGTTAGCTGATGAGTTTGTGAGAGCTAGATCAACAACCAATTTTGTTGGTTCTGAACCAGCACTAGGTATTTCAAAAAACTGATCAGAGGCAGTGTTTTTCATCTTTTCATAAAAAAGAATTTTGAACTGGTGTAACACCTGTGATCAAAGACAAACAAAGCTATTAAAATCCTTTCTTAGTAAAAGTCAAAAGCTTAGTAGAAGTTGCTTAAAGAGAGCAGTAAGACTTCTTACAGGATATTGGCACCATAAAAGGCACAATGTTTCTGTATGCTTAAATTAACATTTACTTTCTGGTATCTAAAAATCAAATTAATACAATCAGATGATCAACAAATAACTCATCATTCAATTAAAAAATTACAATACAAAGAACCAGATGGTTTAAAATATTATTGCAATGAAGAAAATTAACATAATCGTTATCCATTTATTTTATGATACCTAAAGAATCAAATTAATACAATCAAAAATAGCAATGGATTCATGGAATCAATCAACAAGCAATTAAAAAATATACTATACTTATAAAACTATATATAAAAGAACTTACATGCTAATAAGAGGAAACAAAATTAGTAATGATGTACACTGACAGCTGATATGAATTATGCAAAACAATTGAACAAAGGAAGATACCGATGAAATCAAATGAAGAGAGAGGAAACCAAATAAGAGAAATGAGCTAAAATATTTTTTAACTTTAATGATACAGAAGCTGTTATTTAGCTCATTGCCTAGTTAAAATGTTGAAAACTTTTAATTCTACCTGTTAATAGAATAAATTAATTAATCAGCAGATTAACTAGGTAATGAACATATTAATGGCTCTAACTGCTATTTCTAACCACTATAAAAATAAAATTAAAATGTTAATGCTAGTATATCTGGCTCAACTGAGATATATAAGACTCTCACAAAGACACTTCTGTTCTCCGTTGATATACATTAAGAAATAAATTTGCATATTCTTATTGAATTCATTATCATTTTTTACAAATAATAGAATTTAAAAAATATCATGTATAAAATCCCTATATATTTAAAAATATCTAAATACAAAGAAAAACTTTAAAAGCATTTTGTCCATAAAAAAAATTTAATATTGAAACAAAAATTAAAATATATAATTAGTTTGTATAAAAACATAACTATAATCAATACTTTATTTCTAAACTTATTTTTGGGTCAATTATTTCTAAATATGCTTCCTACTTTCTATTACATAATTTCATTAAAAATTAGTTCATTGATAAGATTTAAAAAATTTTTTTCATTTAAAGAAATTAAGATTCATCAACAAATTTATAAATTTATTTTTTGCATGACATTTAAAAGAAAGATAATTTCTAAAAATGCATACCTAAAGCAGTTCCTCGATCAAAATAGCTCATTCTCCATTTTGTAGCTAATAGTAAATTAGAAATGCAATTATTAAAATAAACATTTTATACAATAAAAAATTATCAAAGTTATGAATTATTTGTTAAAATTAGCATTTAAAAAATAATTTTAAATAAATTTCTAAACACTAGAAATATTTGTTAAAATTTATTTAGCGGTCAATATACACTGTTGAAAATGGATGGGGCCACACCAACAAAGTAGACTTCATTCAAAGATGAATTATCAGCAAGAGGCTGGTTTTCCTTACTGAGAAATTGCAGCTCACATGCAGTGTAATACCATAACAGGGATGCATGTTAGGAAGAAATGGACAGGAGAACTAAATAAGGCAAAAATTTAGATGCAGATCATGCAATAGCACAATGACACAAGAGGACAAACAGCTTATTTACCTACATGGTTGTGACATACCATACAGTGTCCTTTCATGTGTCAACAAAAGGCTAAAACATGTTTGTTGTTTTATTGTTTAGCTGTTTTATTGTTTTGCTGTTTAGATTTTATAATAGCTGTTTTATTGTTTAGCTCCATGGTTCATAGCTGTCTCAGCATTAACTATGTGCTAATAGACACATCGTCCAATAAACAAGTTTAGAATTTCATCAGTTGACAGCTTGCTCATTCAGCTAAAGGCCCATGAAGTAAAACTGATTTTTGGCATCAAGTTGAAGACATTTGGAATTCCACTCTCTAAGATTATATTCAGAACTTTCAATCTTACATTGAAGAGAAAACTTTTAATGCCATATATCTACAGTGTGTCATCACTCAACATGATGGACACACAAAGTACTGATTTCTGATGACTTTGCTTTGTAAATTTGATCATTTATTTGTACAAATAGCAGTAATATGTGGAATGAATTATTAATTTCTGACAATTTTTATACATGGTGTTGCAATTTTCAGAAACGAGTTTATAGTTACTACACAACATAAATAACGTGCAGCAGCTAAAGAAATAAGGTAATCAATGTTTACAAGAAAAATATCAGGCATAAAGTAATTAATTTTAAACTTAATGCACACATTAAATTTAATATTTTCCTAAAAGATTATTTTATTAGTCTTATTTTTTAAACATTATTTTCTACAAATGTTTCACATCCTTTCACAAACAAAAATGTAATTATTTTTTCAATTTATATTGTTTTCTAGAAATTTTAACTAAGAAAACTATAAATTTTTTAATATTTGCAGTCATTTAAAAAAAATATTTTATAATATTCAATTAAAAATTTCCTTAATAAAAATTCTCAATTATATCTTATATCTAAATAAAAAAAATGCTTTATATTATTTTATAATACAAATTCAAATAGCTATTTTCTTTCACTGAGTAATAAATTAAAGTCTCAAAAGTAATCTTAAATAAAATACAGTCAACCTGAAAAATAGCAACTTACTTTTATTATAATCATTTTGTTCATTTAATCTTTCAAACTCCTAACAGAAACAAAAGTTTAATCTCACAATTAAAGTTACTTAATTAAAAATTTAAAGCTAAAAATATGCTTTTTAGAATATTTGACATAGGAAAATATAAAATTTTTTTAAGTCTTACATCTAATAAAAAGTCTCTAAAAAGTATCTCATAAGCATATCTTTAATAAATGAATACATAAACTAAACTCTGTAGCATGGCAGCTCATCAACAGCCAAAAGCCCACAGTGCCCATATCTGTTTTCATGATGAAGGGTTCTGGGGTGTGAAGTATTTGTCCTGGTTAAGTGGTCAGCCTAGCACAGAACCCTCAATGTTTAGTTCCCAAGTAAACTTGGTACTTGGATTTTATCAGCACACCAAATTAATGAAAGACTGAGTCGACCCTGAGAATAGAACCTCAGGCCTGTGTGTTAGGAGTACAAAACGCTACAATTACGTCACCGGACTTCCAAAATGAATATATACTAAATTCAAATATTCCAATTAGTGAGCTTGCAGAATAAGTTTAAATTTGATAATTCTATTAAACATGTATTATAGGAGTATGTTTATTTTCAAACAATACAGATTAAAGGATACCGATAAAGCAAAACTGATACTATAATAAACAATTGTATATAAATTAAATACAATTTACCTCATTACTAGGAATAATTTTTCTTAAAAAATTAATAAATTTATTTTATAGAATAATTTTCAAAAATACTCAACATGATCAAATTATAATTAGCACACATAATAAAGGCACATATGTATGAATTCATTCTAATAAAAATAAACTTTATTTAAGCAAAAAGCAACTAACAAATATATAAAGTTCAATACTTTTTAATATTTGGTAAGTTTATAAGACATTCCTAAAAGCAAACAAAAGTATAAAAATCTTTGAATATAATTGCAGATAATTCTTATTTAAGAATAAAATATGTTCTTTGAAATTTTAAATATAAAAAATAATTTTTATTTTCATATATTATAAAACGTTAATCTAATATTCTCTTAAATATACTATTTTGTAAAAAAAAAAATGTTATTTATAATTTCATCAATATAACAAAGTACTAATTTAAGAAAACATTTAAATTTTTTATTTTTATAAAGTAAGTTTTAAAAGACTGTCACAAATTTAAAAATAATTTCAATAAAATTAGGAAATTACATTGAAGTCCACTTCCTCCACCTTCAGATTTTTTAGACTTCCCACTTTTCTGATCAGCTAGGGTTTCCCATACTATTTGAAGAATAGGTAAACAAAATGCACCAGTTTTCCCACTTCCAGTTTCTGCAGCCTATGATACACAAAAGTCTGACTAGACACAATTTTTATTAATTTTATATCATTTAATTTTTTTTAATTTGTATGTAAAGAAAAATTACAGTTTACTGAATTCAAGTAAAAATAACCACTATAAATAAAGTGTAATTACTGTGACGTGTTAAGAGGCATATTGCATTTATAATAG
>JAPDSC010110246.1:1131292-1184189 GCA_026290005.1 Latrodectus geometricus | reverse complement strand
ATTTACAATCATATTGAATGTCAGGATTTACAATCACATTGAATGTAAGGATTTACAATTAAAAAATTAGGCTAGTTAAAGTGCCAACAATGACTGAGTGGTTAGCATTCCCGACTCCTAGGCTGTTGGTCCCACATGGAAATACCAGTTTGGGCATGGACGTTTCCTTTCTCTCTCTCTCTCTCTCTCTCCCTCCCCCTTTTTCTGTGTTTCCTTGTTCTTTCTTCTAAGATGATGGATGAATGTGGCCCACCCTATAGAATATCCAAAATTATAGGACGCCTAGAATTATCAAGGTTGGCAGTGTCAAGAGCATACCAAGAATACATGGATAGTAGACCAAAAAACTATCGATCAGGCAAACTGTAAAAAACAATTAGCCTTGATAAGACATGGTGACAGACATGGAAGGTTGTATATAGCCAGGAAAGCTATACATTTGCTCAAATTATTACCCAGTTGAATGACAATGCCAGTTGTACAGTCAGTAAGTGGACTGTGCAACACTGGTTTCACCATATGAGTTTCGGGAGCCATTGACCTATAAGAATACCATTGCTCAATGCTCGCCATTAGGTTGCATGTCTTGCCTGGTAAAGAGAGCAGAGACTGGAATGGAAACAAGTAGCATAAAGTGATGAGTCTCGATTCTAACAACTTAATGCTGATAGGAGGCTGAGAATATAGCATTATGCTCATGAAGCCATGGATCCTGCATGCCAGGTAGGAACATAAAAAGGGCCTGGTAACTCAATTATCAACCGAGGGTTTTTTTTTTTTTTTTTTTTTAAAGCACTGTTTGGGATTTTTGGTGTGAATACCAACCTTCCTTAATGCAATTTGGTACATACAGTTGTAGAGTGATCTCTTACATCCATTTATGTTCTATTATCCGCACAGAAATGGAGGTTTCCAACAAGACAACAGTACTTCTCACAAGCTTCAGTTTGTTACTAGCTGATGGGACAAAAATTCCTCTGTCTTTTCTGTCATAAATTGGCCACTTAGAAGCCAAGATGTAAATTTAATTGAGCATCTTTGGGATGCTTTGCAATAAAACTTGAAAAACCATCACACAGCACCAATGAACTTTACTGAATTATGGGCAGCTTCAACCAATACTAAGCAAGTCTTTCCCATGGATCATTTCCAGAAAGTTGTTGAATATATAGCTTGTTATGTGGCAGCCATTATCAAGCCTAAAGGAGGCCCAACTCTTTACTAGGTAGGTATCTCTAATTCAGTATCATTTCCGTGTACTACAATAAGCTATATAGTTACTGTGCACAGAATAGAACTTCTGCTTATCTACACTCTCGACATTACAATATAACTGTTTAAAGAAACAATCCTTTTTTCTTGGTAAGAGAGATAGGACTTCTTTTAGATTATGTGAAATCTCTAGCCTTGATGGCCTTTTCTTAAAAAGAGACTGCACATTTTCATACAGAACTCAGCGCCAGAGGGCGTTCAAATTTTCCTGAATTTACTAGACAAACGGGTCTTGTTATAATACAAAGCATTGACTTATACAAAAATCTCCTCAATCAAAAATATTAAATTAAATTACACTTTGGACTCCCTCCTGAATACACTTGGTACTTTGGAAAAAGACCATATTGTGTGATATCACCAGCTCAAAATTTGAGGAAAAGGCAAACAGTTCTCTCATGCTTTTCAAGTTGCCCCACCAAATCCCTGGCTTATCTTCAAGGAGAGAAACTTTTCTAAGTATCATTGGTGCAGGTTTAAACAGGCTTCTCCTGACTGGTTTTACAATTCCAGAAATTTTTAAAAAACCCCATACCTATTTTTAGATTTCTTAGAAATTTTTTGGTTTTATGGATATGGTGGAGCAATTTGCTACACCATATAGGATTTGAAACAAAACAAAAGTTTTTTTCTATAGTTCAACTTGATGAATACAGTAGATACTAATGCTTTACAATGGGTAAAAAACTTAATCTCTTATTATCTACTGTGTCTAGAAGCAAAATAAATTAAACTGAAATATCTGTAATAATTAAAAAAGAAAAAACATTTCTGAAGGTTCATATGTGACTTGCATGTATGATAAGAAATAATGGCTAGATTGTCTTAGAAAAATGTGAGGAAAAAAGAGGGTGATGCTCAAGTACAATTTATGTAGCCCCAGGGGATTTCTACTTGATTGAAAAGCCAGATAAATTATGGATCCAATGATTATTTATTAGATATTATATCAATGAAGTCAGAGGCAACAGCTATAGGATATGTTTACCATATATAATAATACTGTAAAAAAAAATACAGTATCATCTATACAACTCCTACAAAATAGAAAATAGGTTTAAGCTTACAGTTTAAACCTATTTTCATATATTTACATAACAAATTAATTATGTGCTTCATTTTAATAATTAAAATTCAATAATTTCAATTACTTTATATATTCTAGTTCTGATACAAAATCTAATGTTCCTATAAATGAAATTAATGATTTTTGTATCATAATGAAATGAAATAACAAATTTTTTAACTGCTTTAAATTTATAATGAATATTTTGCTGAATTTCTTCTATTTTATTAGTATTCAAATCAATGAGATATGATATTTAAAAAATGTTGAAATGCCATCAACAAGATATCTGATTATATATAAAAAAAATCAAAAGTAAGCATTTTTCTGCTAGACAGCACATTCCATAAGTTTAAATTAAAAATAACAAACTTTATTTATTCTCCCTTTATGAAAAAAATAGTTACCAAGATGCCCAAAATCAAGTACTTTATCCTATAGATAGTTTTTCAGACAAAGTAATGTCTAAAAATGAGAAATCAAAAATAATACTAGACAAAAACATAGTTATCATAAAGTTGCAAAGTTTGTTCCTAATTTCCATCAACTATCATCATGATATTCTTATGCATTTTCTGGCAAACTATAAAATAAAAAGATTTCTCAAATTGTTTCTATATTAATATTATAGTGAATACATATTATGAAGGGCATAAAAATAAAATTAGAATTATCAGATTTTATTAGCTAATCTCCCAATTGTAATATTCAACCCTAAGAAATCTCCCAATAGTTGAAAATTATTTCTTGTACAAATACATTCATTTCATTTGATTACTTATAAAAATACTGAGATTTGGAATGATTGGTTGGCATACACTTGCCTGAGCTTTATATGAGAGCAAAGATACAGATTGTAAACTAACTGCTACAGTTTCCAAATGTACCCCACTATAAGGGTTGAAAAGAATATTGAAACAAAACATATTGTTTGGGTTTGGATTTATGGCTTTTTGTTACTTTTTAAACTTAGAACACAGAATTATTTATTCATTTAAAATTGTAAAATATGTATTTTGTGGAGAAATATTGAAAAAAAAAACTTTCCCTCATTAAAATAAATTAAAAAACAATCATACCATTAAAACATCACCACCACCTAGAATCAATGGTATTGCTTCTGCTTGTACATCTGTTGGTAAGCTTAAAAAAAAATAAATAATCATTGTAAATTAAAAATTTTACGATCCATAAAATGTCCTAATAGCATTGAATTCAAAATATATTTAGAAGAAAATTAATTCTTTTTATTTACATATGTTTGCTAAACACTAATATAGCCCTCTAATAAAAAAAATATTTGAAAAAATACATGCTTAACAAAAATAGTATAGGTATATATAATTACCTATACTATTTTTGTTAAGCATGTATTTTTTTCAAATATTTTTTTTATTAGAGGGGATTGTTATATAATAACAAGAAAATGTATAATTTGTTTTAAAAAAATTGAAAAACAAAAAAATAAATTTTTAAGGGATTTAATAATTTGAAATTTCATTCAACATTTAAAATTAAAAACTATATTTTCCTAACTTCACTAACAATTCTAACTATCTTATAATTCAGCAAAATTAAAAATAAAAACATTTTAATAATGAAAATATTTAGAAATACAGAAAAGTAAAATTCTTATTTATTAGTAACAAGTATTACACAATGAAATTATAGTTTCATAATTAAAAACAGAAATGAAAGAATTCTAGATTATAAAACAATTTAACATTGAAGATCAATTGATTCATAACAGACATGAAATAGATTGTGAAAAAAAGTTATGGATGAAATTGAGAAATAATAAAAACATTAAATAAAATTTTCTACTATTGAAGATTAATATTTCATAAAAATTTTATCATATTTGGCTTTTGAAAATTTAAATTCATTTTTCTTAATTATATTGATTTAAAATTACAAAATCTGAAATTTTTATATTTTTTTATGTATTGTTAATGCAAAAAAATTAATATAATAGTTTTGACTTAAAATTTATTAATTTTAAATCAAAATTATTAAAATTAACAAATTAAATTCAAAAATCTTACAAAAACAGACAATAAATAAGGAAACAAAACAAAAAATTGTCGCTTTATAAATTTTAAAATGAAGTACACATACGATCAGAACACTCATTAATGAACGGAGAATAAAACATATTTTATAAATAAATGGCTATTAAATTTTTTACAATTGATTTAAAACAAAAGCATTTTTAAAAAAAAATTTATTTGTACATAATATTTAACATGAATTAAGTTTTATGGGATCTTGAATGCCAGCTTCACATATTGCTTTTCTTTCGTAGTTTAATCACACAGAAAATAGAAAATTGTAATATAAATAAAATCTAGTTCATTTTTCAAATAACATAAAAATCTTGACTCCAAATTTTTATGAGATAAAGCATTATTTATTACATTATGAGTATACTCTTTTAATTAATGAATCAATTATTTATATAGATAAAATTAAGGTTGGTTGGGTTTTATGGCCCAATAGTCAAAAAAGATATGCTGTGCCAAGATAAAATTGAGAATTTATTTTTTTAAAGAGTTAGAAAATGATATTTCGAGTGGTTCTTTTAAAAAAAATAAAAACATTTTATGCTAATGCTTCAAAATTTTCCATATCAATATTCATTTAAAAGTTTATTACATGTTAATATTTATTATTTTTTATTGGTTTTAAAGTTAATTAATGTATTTTGACATTTAAAATTTATAAATAATTTAAACAGAACATTAAAAAAAATTTATCAAGGTAAAAATTCTTTTGTATACATCTCAAAATAAAACAGAGGAAAATTATTACTAAAACCTAATTTTAATATGCAACCCTCTAACATGATACCAAAATTGAAAATGTCACGACTGAAAATATTTTTTAGGATTTTTTTCCCCGATAATTTTTTTTTCCCCAGAAATCCCTTTCATTCACTTCTGTCATCCTGTGGATTATCTTAGATAATGGCACACCATCCTGAAAAGGTTAAGCAGCAATTTTTATGCTTGAATTAGCTCCATTATTAACATTGATATCATAAATGACATGATGATTATAAATAAAATGTTTGTAATCTTTTCTTGTAAAAGATATATGAAATTGCAGTTCAAAAATAGCAAACACAACAGACCCATTTATAAAATTCTTTAAATAAATGTAAAAACTAATGTAAAAATAACTCAATTTTCAAAGAATTAATGCATATATACATAACTCCAATTTTGAACTCATTAATCACATATTTACAGGAAGAGTAATGAAATTCCTTTTTTTGGAAAAAACATTCATTCTTAATAACATAAATTTAAAAATAAACTAGAAACAAAAAAGTTAAAATTAAAAAATATAAATTATGCATAATAAAAAATAAATATTAGAATATACAGATTATGAAAGTTTATAAAGAACTTACTTCCAGTCTATTTCTTCAACAGCCTGAGCTATCTCAGTTAAAACTCCCATTTCTAAAATAATTTAACTAAAGATCAAATAATTGAATAATAAAATTGTAACTATTATTTCGCATGCAAAATTTTAAAATTGGAATTCTAACTGAATAACACAATTAACAGAACAAAGAGTTATATTCAATAATTCATTTCATTATGGAACCATATCAGATCTATTGAACTGATTACATATTTATGAGTGAATGAAAATTCTATACACTGACTTTTCCAAATTATGATTTGTTAGTTGTTTTTTTTTTATTTTTTTTTTTTTTATTTTGACAAGAGAAAAATATTAAGTATGATTATTTTCTGACTTGCAATTTTTTTTATTTATCTTGTACTATAATAAACATTCCTAGATTTAAAAATTCTGACATATTATTAGCATAGCAGTTTTGTATACAATTAGCTAAACTTTACTTTGGAATATTCTATTGGCTATTGTTCAAAATAAACATCCACAGACACTGGGAATATAATAAGAATCCTAATGTATGATAATTAAAATACTAAAAAACTGCATAGAACAATTTTACAAATAAATATATCATACCAAATATTAGAGAAATAACCACATACTGGAGGTATCTTCAAATGCAGAAAAACAAACTTTTCTTTCATATTTATGCATACCAAAAATTTAATTGCAAATTATTGTATCAGCCATTGGTTTTTCAAAGAATTTCAATAGAGTATTTTCTACATATCATTTGTTTTTATGAAAAACAAAATTTATTTTTCAATGCTTATTTTTTATTCTCTAGAATATTTTCTTGTTAATTTCCATAATGCTTGTTGTTCTACATTATATTTTTAAGAATAATATGATTATATAACTTTAAGAAGTTTTGTAAATGTTTTCTAAAAATATTTTCATATAATACTAAATAACAATTTTTACTAAGTTTGAAAATCCAACAAGATTTTTCTGTAAAAAGTTAATTTAAAAAGTCTATTATACTCTTTTTTCATACAGGGAAAATGTTATTGATATAATAATGATTTGAAATACACAAGAAATTAGTTTTAAAACATTCTACTGTTTCGCAAGTATTATGGTTTTAGATACATTTTTGAATTTGATAAATTTTTTGGTGGATTTTACTGTTTTTCTGACAATATGGGTATTTTATTACATCAGAAAAATTAAAAAGACTAAGGACATTCAACAACATTATGTTTTTTAAAATATTTCTTATGGAATACGTACCTTCAAACGCTGTCATGATTTATTCAATGAAGTTATAATAAGCACTTCTATCAGCGAACAAGTTTCATCTGCTGAATGTTCCAGTGAACAGAAATGCAGACGAAACACATTAATTGATTGTTTTGATATTTACACTTAAGGCCAGCCGAAAACTACCGGTGAATTCGCCGGAAACACCTAGCAGAGCGAATTTACCGTGAATTCACCACCGGAAGAATGGGAGGAAACAATGACGTTAATGTTTGACGTCATTGTTCCGTTCAATCAATGAAACTTTGAATTTGATGAGTAAAAGAAATACAACAAAATTTCACAAGTATAGTATTATTATAAAATAAATTATTTCTTGGAATAACACAAAGTTGTAATGCATTGCTAACTGTTTAAAAGTTTAATTATTAAATTTATTTTGCATACGCAAATACAATGCAAAAAACAGTTATGATATTAAAAATTTAATTACTGTTATGTATTCCTGTAATAGGAATCCCATGAATTTAATTTAAATGCAAGAATAAGATATTTTAATAACATTAAATAAAGTATATTAAGTCATCAATTAATTCTCTGCTAAGCATTATATCTGAACATAAATAAAAGAAAAATAAGATTGAGTTTTAATTTATTTTATTTTTATGAAAATTCAATATTTAATAATCAATACAAATTATTACCTATTACAAATTTTTCAAATTCTTCGAAAAATAAATGTTTTATGTCTCGAATAATGACATTTTTATTCTGTTTGTCAAAGTAATTTCTATCTTTTGTGTTTCAAAAACATCTTTGATCTACATAATTTAAGAAATTCATAAGCTATCTAAATTATTTTTAAAAAAAATATGGATTATTTAAAATTTATTAGATTTAAACCAATATTGATTTATTAAAAATTCCTCCTCATTAAAAAAAAATTTAATCAAGTTAATGAAAGACATAATTGTTATCACGAGGTGTATTTATAAAAATATGCATGAACAAAGGGTTGTAAGAAAAAACATGTAAATGAAATTAGCGCTGTCGCCGGTGCCCTTAATACCAAAAGTGTCTTTCGGAACACCTATTTTGTGGCGTTTTCTGACGTTATTTTTTCGCAAGTCTTTCGCCCAGTGTCGCTGAGCTTCTCCGGCGTCAGTTTTCCAGAATTCACCTGTAGTTTGTGGATAGCCTAAGATTCACGACATGGTACTTTTACAGTGGTATTCACCGTCAACCTCGACAGCTAGGTACAAGGAAAACCCCGGGTCAAAGCTGAAACGGTATTCACCATCTACTTCGAAAGTAACCGAGGCGAAAATATTACTCGAATTTCAAAAACCGAATTTTTCTTCGGGTTGTGAGCACTTATTTTCAATTCTTGTATACTTTGTAATAAATACAATTTTCGAAACAAATTTGAAATGTCTCGTATCAGCTTAATGAATATTATTTTGTACAAATTTTACTTCTAATTCATTATATAATCAGCAGTGCTTATGGTTTCTTGAGAAACTTGAACGGTGTAAACAAGACATTAGTTCTAGAAAGGGACCAGGAAAAGTTGAAAATAGAAATGTGCAATATCTCTCAACAACGAAAACAACTATTTCAGAATTGTTAAAATTGAAAATCTAATAGCTATTTAAATTGATCGTGCCGTATTCACAGTTATCCTCGACCGATAGATACAAGGGAAATCCAAATCAAAGCTGATTAGTTAGGGAACATATGAAATAACAATATGAAATGTTATTTCATATTGTTTCGCTATTTTGAAGATTGTAAAAGTTTATATAAATTAATTGTATAAATTGTAAATATGCTTCTATAAATTTATTATATAACAATTTAATTTTTTCGGCTTTTTCTGTCGTTTTACTAACAAAAATATAGATATCTAAATATATTTGACCCCTTATTCTGGATTTGAAGATCTAAATTTCAATTCTAATCACTCTAGAATAACAAAGCAATAATCATTCTCAATGAAAATCTATCAAAACGAGTGCAGGGAAATTTCCTGAACATCCCTTCTTTTCTCACGTCAATAAAAAGCTATCGACTATAGTTTTTCCGAAAGAGAATCCGCTGTGAATTATAAAAAGCCATAAAAAAACATGGCTGTCAGGAATTAGGTTATCCATAATGCTGTGTGAACGTTAAATAAATTAATAATCAGAATTTTAGAGTATATATGTGTGTGTGTGAGAGATAGAGAAGAATTCAAAAAAAGTTCTGAGTAAATCAACACACAAAAATAACTTTTATTTTGACAATATAAAGCAGTGGTTCTTAATCTTTTTAAGCCGCGACCCAAATTTGAGAAATATATTCAATCCTACTATGAAGATTTTTTTTAACTTACAAATTTTTTATTTATTTTTTTAATAATAAAGATAAACAAAAGTACTTTTCGATCCAAGGAAAATTTAATTAATTATAAAGTGTTTTTAATAATTTTTATTGACCGAATTAAAATATATTTATAACTTTTTGAAAATAATTGACATTTTAACTTATTCCTAAAAAAAATATCAATACATATGTTAAGTCTTTTAAATTTTAAATGCAAGTCATACAGTTTTAATGAGAACCTTGTGCTTGAATACATTTTGAAAGATCGTCAAACCTCGGTTGAATGCTTGTCAAGGAGCACCTTATATCTATTTCAGGATTTAACTTGTTCCGGTAATTGTTTTTGATTACACATAGAGCCAAAAAACCAGCCTCACACATATATGTTGTTGAAATGGGCAATAATACTTTTAGAGCTTCTTTAACAATTATTGGCTTTTCGGTTTTTAATTTTAACCTGAAAGCATATAAAGATTGTGTGTTTTTGTAGAAATTATATCGAAGTGCTTGGTCACTTTGTATTTCTATTAATAGTTCTTGAAATTGATTAATATTAACAAATTCCTCATGCAAATCAATTACATCAAAATTAAATGGCATTCGAACCCAATTATATTTGAAAACATCATCTGCAGGGAAATATTGATCAAAGTCTGCTATTAGTTTTTCTAAATGATTAATAATAATTTTCTGTATTTCAAAATCTGTGATATCAATATTATTGTCTTCAACAAGTAAATTAAGAGTATAATTTATGTTTAGGGAATAACTCTTCTAGGAAATGTTGGTATTACTTATTATTTGGTGTATTACTAACTTTTTGGTTCGACTCAGCGCGACCCAAGAAATATGCTTCGTCACCCAATTTTGGGTCGCGACCCATAAGTTAAGAACCGCTGATATAAAGTACTGTTTTTAAAAAATATCACCCTTTTTGTAAACACATATATTTTTCAAGACAATCGAATGATAATAATTTACATTAAAATATTGCTTTCTTTCAATTTTAAAAATCTAAATTAATAATGTTATATTCATAAAATGCCAAATAAAAAATTCTGATATGTATAAAATTTGAGCATAAATTATTTAAATGTAATGATAATTTTTGGAATACTGTAAGACATGAGTATTTCATTTGTACTATGGTTACACATTTAAAATATTTTAGTTTGATTAAATGGATATCATTTTTTAAAAGAAAATTTTTCTGTAAAATAATTTTAAGAAATTGAGCTTGCTGAGTTGTTGTTTCATACTCTCCATGCTTAGCGATTGCTAGAAAAGATCTAGGAGATTATGATTCATTCCAAAATGTGTTCCGGGAAATCATTTTCTGAAGAGCATTTGTTACATGTTGGAAAAATCTCCTGATCCCTATAGAAACAAATTCCCTACAAGTAGTCACTGGAAAGTTTAGAAAGGGCAGTCTCATCTTTTCGGTCGTAAGTGACGCCCAGAGAACCCCCAGGGTTGTTTATTGTGTACCATTCTTTAATTGGAAGGATTTGTCATTTAATCTTGTTAAAATTCTTCATGATTGCAGAGGTTTCATAAAATACTTGATAGGGGCAGTGGTCGAGGCTTCTGGACCCTCTATTTGCCAATTTATATGCATTTCCATAAATATCGACATGCGAGGGAATCTACTGCAGATGTACAGCTCAAAAATGGGAAATCTGTTTAAGCATATCTATATGAAAATGCTAGTTCTGTCATCCACATCACTCCAATCTTTAGATAGTATTGCGCTCTTGCTGTCCGATAAAATCCAAACCTCATCATAACGTTTCCCCTTGCGTCTAAAAACGGAGCAAAAATCTCTGGATTGTTAATTTTTTCTCTTGATCTCCATCTTGGATCATGATATAAATGCCTCTTCCTGATCGGTAATTATCACTTTTACTTCCATCTGTGTATAGTTTCATGGCTTTATTGGTATCCTATCAATGACCTCCTGCACGACCTACTTCAGATATTCAAGAATATTTGAGCTTTTAGCCACTGGAGAAAGCAGTTCATTGAGGGAAGAAAAAATGTCAAGTAAGCCAAAAAAGAGATCAATATTGGTCTTGAACAAATGACTCTCCACGTTTTTGTAACTATACCAAGAAAAACAGATAAGCTTAACGGGCTATTTTTCTTTAACAATTTGTTATTTTGTTAATGCTGTATGAACTCTGCCGAACGATTTTAAGGTTGTCAGCGCAGGCCCCCGAGTCTCTCCCAGAGATATATTTTAATACAGTCTTTTTTGACCTAGAAGAGCAGACTCCTCTATTTGTTTATTGCAACTAAGTTCTGGGTCTAGGACGAGTCCTAAATACTTTTCATAAGTTAGCAGTTGAATCCCAAAATTAATCTCAGCGTGATGATTGATTATTTTCTTGTTAGTAGTAAAAAAACTGGTGGTTGATTTAAAAGGATTAAAATTTAATTTCTATTGTTCAGCGAACTTCCATAAGTCTGAGACGTTTAAATACAAGTTGTGAACCAATATTTTAATATCTGAATTTCAAATAAAATCATCCGCAAACATTGCAGTTTCAAAATTAGCATACCACACTTTTTCAGTACCAGCTAAGAACAAAGAAAAATGGATACGATTCAAAACTGATCTTTGGAATGCCCTGAATCAAGCTTAGAAGAGTAAAATATAAAAGAAATATCTTAGAGAACGTTTTCTTGTACTTTACTTTTATGATTCTATTCTTAAGAAAACATAAATCCAGAACGAAGCCTTGCCACAAATTCCAAAGCCGTTAATAATAAGTTTCGGCTTTCAAACCCTGTCAAATGCTTTAGTTAAGTACGCGAAAACATCGACAGTAGGTTGGTGGGCCTCACGTTATGCGAATCTCTGATTCTTTGACAAAAATACAAAACTTGGTCAGCAGTAGTGTCATAGCACTGGTTATCATTAATTAAAGAAAAATCACAAAATTTACGATAGCGGGAAATGTTATCCGTGGAATTTAATGAAACTTATAGACATTATACAATACATAAGAAAGTACAAAATAGCATAAAAAGAAATCACAAGACAATTAAGGTGTCATAAAAATTAACATATGTATGCAATGAACAAAGGAAAGTGTGAGTTTGGTATAGGAAAAGTACCTTTAATATGGAGTATGATCCGCACGAGAAGCAATTACATCACATGCAGTGATGTGTGCTGCTCTGAAATAAGCGGTATATGAATTGTGTAGTTATTGCGAGCCATAGCTCTTTCAAAGCAATTGAAAGCGTCGATAGGGTCCTAGAGAAAAGATTGAGAGCTATAGCGCCCCACGTCGTCCTATACCGCCCCAAGCATGCTTGATAGGGTTAAATTTCGGTGATAAAACTAGCCACAACATGCGCTCAGTGGTTTACCGCTCTTATAAGCATTCACGATGCGAGCACTATGTGGTCTTGTATTATCATCCTGTAGCATGAAAGCATCACCTATTGCCACGCCATACAGGCACACATAAACATCCAGGTTGTCATCTCTAAAGTTTTGAGCATTAACATTTTCAAGGGAAAAGACATGGAAGTCTGTGAGTCTACCTAAAGAGATATCACCCCAAACACAGACGCTTCCTGATCCGTACGCATCTCTTTCAAGAACGTTTCACGGATGGAAACGAGTTCCACATTCTCTGTAAATGAAAAGACACATACTGTCGCTTTCAAGGTTAAACCTGGACTCATCCGTCCGTAAAGAGAACAGCTCTAAGCTCATATTGATCACTCGTCTCTTGCAAACGTTCCCTTTTATGATGTCATGTGAAAGTGTTACAAATGACTTATCGCCTCGCATAGAGACCATGTTTGTAAAGCTACGACAAACGATTGATATGAATACCAATCTTCCGGAACTTGGAACGAGGGAGTTTTTGAACTCAACCAGAGTTGTGGTTCTATTCCCTCGTGCGCATAATGAAAAATATCGGTCAACGGCACTCTTTGTAGTGAGTAGCTGACCTGAACGTCGTGGAAGCTGACCTGAACGTCGTGGCATAGCAATTGTATTCAAAGTCTATAAATTACAGACGGATTTACATTCAGCCACCTAGCCCCTTTTATCTGACTTTGAATGCCTCCAGTCTCTCAATAACTATCAAATTTATTTGGTCAAATGGTCCCTGAAGGCCATTGTTACAATTTCGTTATAGTAGATTTATAATTTCAGACATGCAGCTACAGTTGCTGCCTTTCTCTGAGATACCCATTTTTGTGCTCTTCGCAAATGTCTTCCGATTACAACGCCAATATTTTGCATAGGTTATATAGTTCTGCTCCATTTACTTACCAATATATTCAAATTTCATTGAGATTGTCTTATTTTTATGAGAGTTATCGCTATTTTTGTGATTTACATTAATTTTTGGTAAATATTATAGTGAAACATAAATTGCTTTTAATATATCGGCAACAGCAATTGTAGTCTATATATTAAAATAATATCTATTATAAAAAGTAAACTAAATAATTATTCAATAGGCACAACAGCTCGAAATATATTTACTAAAAAATAGACTTAACCATATCGATCTCAATTAAGTGAAAAACATTATTTTAGTGAAAACTTCTATCAACAGACCAAAGGAAATCTATTAGAATTATAAATTATAAAATATAGTGCATTTATAATATCTTAATTCTTTATACACAGAAATACTGCATATATAATTTCTAAAAAGACATAGAATTTATAAATATTGACATGGAAAAATTTAACACATAATTACTTCCGAGAAAATAGAAAAAAATTTAAAGGCATACTGAAGAGAATTGAAGCCCAATGAATCAGGAAACAAGAATTATTTTGATGAATATATTTTTAAATATATTAATTTGAATTTCATTGCACAGAACAATTGCTTATGTATGTGAGTAACAATGTACTATAAGCAAAAAAATAACTGAAATATAAATTTAGAGTTTTATTCACAATTCAAATTTTTATAGTTAATATATTTATTTTAATAAAAATGCTTCAAATACCGGATTCCGTATTCTAATACTAAAAAATTTAGGAAATACTTACAAATAAGTTTCCAAGTCCTCTCACCTACGTAATCAATATAATAATAATCAATGTCAAAATAGAAATAAGATGAAGTAACTATCATGATTATTGCTATTTCATTTTAATTTAAAATAATTTAATATGTAGTATTGCTGTTTTCAGAATTAATTTTTTTTTTATTATGGAAGTATAGCTAGCTGTATATGAATGTACAGTGTACACACTCAGTGTTTGATGTTGTACAAATATCCAAAGTATATATATATATATATAACTATATCTAGATTTCTGATATCTGTATGTTACGAAATATGGATATCCAACTTGCAAGAGTTTTAGATATCTACACTACTGGTCATTAAAACTGCTACACCAAGAAGGCGACATGCTACAGACGTGAAATTTATACGAAAAGAAGAAGGTGCTGTGATATGCAAAGCAGGCGCCAGTAGCAACACCTACATTGTGTTTAAATGAGGAAATTGTTCAGCTGGTTCCTTATACACAAAAATTGCATTTGAACATTGTTGCCCGGTGAAAAGTTATTGTGTTGCCTAGTGTAAGAAGGAGAAATACGTACCAGCACGTTTCTGACTTTGATAAAGGTCGAATTGTAGCGTACCGGGATTGCGGTTTATCTTATCGCAGTATTGCTGCTCGTGTCGGTCGAGATACAATGACTGTTAGCAGAATATGGAATCGATGGGTTCAGGACGGTAATACGGAACTCCATGCGGGATCTCAACGGCCACCTATCACTAGCAGCCGAGAAGACAGGCATATTATCCGCATGGCCGTAAGGGATCGTGCAACCACGTCACGAGCCGTGAGTCGAGAAACGGGGTTGTTTGGAAGACAACAAGTGTCTGCTCGAACAGTGCGACGACGTTTGCAGCAGCAAAAACTCTCAGCTCGGAGAACATGGCTGCGGCTTCCCTTGACGCTGCGTCATAGACAAGAGCGCCTTCAATGGTGTGATCAACGACAAACCTGGGCGCACGAATGGCAAGACGTCATCTTTTCAGATGAATCCAGGTTCTGGGTACAGCATCATGATGGTCGCATCCGTGTTTGGCGGCATCGTGATGAATGCACACTGGCAGCGTGCATTCGTCATCGTCATACTGGCCCATCACCTGGCGTGATGGTATGGGGTGCCATTGGATACACGTCTTGGTCACCTCTTGATCGCATTAACGGTGCTTTGAACAGTGCACGTTACATTTCTGGTGTGTTACGACCCGTGGTTCTACCCTTTATTCTAGCCCTGCGAAACCCTACGTTTCAGCAGGATAATGCCCGACCGCATGTTACCGGTATTGTACGGACCTTCCTTGATAGAGAACATGTTCGGCTATTGCCCTGGCCAGCACGTTCTCCAGATCTTTCACCAATAGAAAACGTCTGGTCAATGGTTGCCGAGCGACTGGCTCGTCACCAAACGCCAGTCACTACGGTTGATGAAGTGTGGCATCGTGTTGAAGCTGCATGGGCATCTGTACCTGTACATGCAATCCAATCTCTGTTTGACTCAATGCCCAGGCGTATAAGTGCTGTTATTACTGCCAGAGGTGGTTGTTCTGGGTACTGATTTCTCAGGATCTATGCAGCCAAATTTTTTGAAAATTTAATCACTTGTTATTTCTTTATAATATATTTGTCCAATAAATATCATTTTTTTATCTGCATTTCTTCCTGGTGTAGCAATTTTAATGGCCAGTAGTGTATTAGATATCTCTGCAACATCCAAATGTTAATGTCTGTCTATCTATCTATCTATATATATATATATATATATATATATATATAATGTTATACATAAATAAATAGTATAGTTATATATAAAGATAGATACATAACCAAAACATGGATGTTTATGGACATTTGAATATCTCATGGATGGGATATTTGGAATTGATTTAATTTTTATCTGGATATTTCATAAGCATTTGTTATTGGGCTGGGATAGTAACAGTTCTCAAATAACAGTTCTATTAAATAACGCCCATTTATAGTTTCAAGTGGAAGAAAAAAAATCGCAACCAAAGGAACTTTCTGGAATCAGGGAGGCCCCGTAGCTGATAGTACGTGTGCTTCTGTTGAGAAATGAGTATTGGTGTAGTAAGTGTTAATTTATTATTTTAAACAATAAATTTGAAGTGACTCATTCATGGTACAGTTATATTAGCCTCTTTAAACTAGTGGTGAGTATATTTGAGCTGTTTTTATGTAAGATAATCTAAAAAATTTGTTTTATCTATTCTACATTTAGATGAAAGATCTAAGTGCTCAACTTGAATAAAATAACTTAAGAGTTACAAATGAGATTGTACTTACTATTTTTTGAATTTGTATTTAGAACTCGTATAATTACCCATCAAACCAATAGTTAATGTACATTAATATGATTTATTAGTTTAATGGTCATTAAATGCATATTGCCCCCCTATTATATTGCATTTATACGAATTCCTTGCTCAAATTATCTAATAACTTTAAAAATAGAATTTATTATTTACTCTCGATACAGTTGATTGTATAGATTATATGAATCACATTTGTAGTATTGTATTATAAAAACAAATTTATGTAGTCTCATGAAAGCTCTTAAGTATAAGAAATTTCTGTACTGATGAGAAATTTCGACTGTAAATTATATTTTATACTAAAGCCACTCTAAATTTTTGCTACGTTTGTTGCAATTTTAATTCATCGTTAATTAGTTCTATATGTTTTAAAATTTATATAAAAATTTTGAAGCAAATTATGAATGTAAACATTTCCGAATATGCTTGATTATAAACTTCGTTTCAAAATTCATTTATATTTATCAATGTAAATAATGTAAGAGCTATTACTAGATACTATATTATAAATGTTGTATTCTATGTATTTCTGTAGACCCTCATCTCAATTAAACAACCAGCATATAATTTTTTTCTAATCTTAAATTTTATAATTGTATTCCTTTTTATGTTTTTCACATCATTTCAAATATTTTGTTATCTGTTAGCCTTGTGTAACTCATTTTTTAACCCTGAATGTATCGATGTAGTACTTTTTAAATATGATCTAAATGGTCTCATTATCAATCTCAGAGTTTTTTTAAATTTATGGTGACTTTAAATTTTTTTGTATAAAAGACAAGTGAATTTTTTGATAAAACAGCTAGGAAAGCTTGAATTTTTAATTGGTCAATAAATGAGTCAAATTTATTTTGAATAATACAAATGCTACTTTCATATACTTTTGAAAATTTCCATAATAAAATCTTGTAAAAAAAGTGAATGCAATTATGTTTAATATTTTGCAACAACTTCCAGAAAAGATATTTAATATAGTGCTTATTAAAGATAGGTATATTTGTTATGATTGCATTTAGTTATTGATGACAGAATTAGACATAACTGACTGGTCCATTTAAGCTTTCTTATTGCTATACACTCAATTTAATAAAAAAGGATAAGATTTTTATCAGAAATAAAATTTAAAATTGAAGACCATGTAATAATTAAAAATTATTTCAGCTTAAAATCCATGTATACTTCTATTGTAACTAAACTTATTTTTCAATTGTTGTATGGGTAACACATTCTTAGGAAATTAATATGAAAAAAAGATGACTTATTTAGTTTATCATTGAAGATTTTGTTGAGCTTATGAAATTAAATCTGTAAATTTGTATTAATGACTGTATTCTCAGTGATATCTCCTCTTTCTGATTATCTCTTTTCTACTTTGTGTTCCTTTTCTCCCTCATTGTGATTTCCTTGTCTGAGTTTGAGGCCTACCATTGAGTAGTTATTGCCACTGCTATTAGCTTCTCTTGGGGACTAAATTACCCAGATTTTTACTATTTCTTAGTCACATGTCCCTGGAAAAAGAGTCCTGATAACTAAGACTCCTAGAAATCACATTACTTCGAACTCTGATACAGCTAAACGTGAGATGTATTGTGGTCCCCAGTACATCAATTGTTTAAACTATACTTTAGGGTGCCCTTTGGCAAACTTGGCGATTTTTTGGCGCCATTCCTGTTCATGCCGATTACAGTGCTAACAGGTATGGTTAAGCATTCAAAAATAAAGCTACATCCGTTGGATTTTCAAAATTCTAATAAAAGATAAACCAACCAGAGCCTTGACTGGATCTAAGCCAATCAGAAGAGGATTTGGTTTTGCTCAGCTTGGTGATCA
This sequence comes from Latrodectus geometricus, assembly GCA_026290005.1. Taxonomy (NCBI): domain Eukaryota; kingdom Metazoa; phylum Arthropoda; class Arachnida; order Araneae; family Theridiidae; genus Latrodectus; species Latrodectus geometricus. The sequence continues at coordinate 1,165,636 of JAPDSC010110246.1, read as the reverse complement.
ATCGCGATCACAATTTGGCAAGAATTAAAGGGGCACCCTAAAGTACAGTTCAACCTATTAATTGACTTTATGGATCAAACAATCATGTACTTAAAGGATAACTTTTTAATGGTGGAGGCTTCTTCAGAAGTGCATTGAGAGTATAAGGGACCTGGCTAGCACTGATGCAGTTATTTTATATCCTCTTATTGAACTTGATACGGTCAGGTCTTGAATTACTGTTAATATTTGAAAATTTGTTATGTATGTTCATAAATTTTCTCTTTCATGGAGGCATAAAGAATCAATGCTTGCTTGTCAAGTAAAATTTTTTAATATCAAACTGAAAGTACATTTAAAGCTGTCTTTTTTTATTGTAAAGAGTATTTGTGGTCATCTTAGACAATAAAAAACATAGGGAAACTATGTTCTGGCAAACTATTGGTTAAATAAATAATTAAGAACATGCAGAAGTAATGGCAAGCATAAAATGTTTAGCTAGTATTGATGTGAGAGTACACTCACAGAAGTTTAAATTTTTATCATGCCGTAATCTCTGCCATGTATTTGTTTATTGTGTCCATAAGAGATGGTCAATTATATGATACAAAACATTCTGAAATTCAATTCATCTGACTTGCCATAGTAGGTGAAAGCTGTATATAGGGTATGCCCTGTTCTGCCATGGTCTACCATAACTATGGTCATTCAAGAACATCATTCTGAAGGAAACTAACCTGTACTCAATGCAGGGAAATTGGCCAACTAAAACTGTTTTGCAAATGAGAAGTGCGTAAACTGTAAAGGCATTCCTTTGTCTTTTTTCTAGAAATTGCCTAATTGCATTATTAGAGAAAAAAGTAACAAAGTTAAAATTACCAACAAATATTGTTATTTAGAGTCCCAACACATCATATGCCCCTCAAGCTGATGTAAGTTACTCAACAAAAGTAAAAAAGACTACAAAGTCTAGCAATTCACAAACTGATAAATATCACTGTTCCAACTATTTGAAAACCTTGTATGCCAAAACTAAGTGTACCTTCTGTCAGGAAAAAAGCATCAACTAAATCTAAAGCTTTTAAAGCTATTAAATTGAAAATGACTAAGAAAAGTAGCATGAAATTTTACATTATGCTGAAAAAAGCTTGATTGTCACTGGAAGATCCCTTACAAATAAGTTTTCTCAGACTTCTTGTTGCCAAAACCTGCATACAGAACTTTTAACTTTATATAATAACAATCTCTTTCCTGGAATTGTTGTGATTTAGAATAAAAAATTGAACTTAAACCAATTTACATTATATAGTGCAGTTCTCCAAAAAACATGTCGAACTTTCCATTTAATTAAATTGCTAGATTATAATTGCTTGCATTTTTACATCAAATAAGTATCTCACATTTGAATTACCAAGCATGTTTCGGAACTGAACACTGTGGATTCCATGTTAAGTTGCCCGCTTAATATGCTTTGCAACCCTTAAGAAAATAAATATGTACACTAAATTCCTTTGTCCCATAGGCCACTGAGTTTTCTTTTTAGGATATTATGCTATAGATCTTTAGTCACTGCCAGGTTATCTTAGAGCACCTACCCATAATTCTGAGACTAGATATAAACTTCTGCACTCGTTTGAAGTTATTATAAAATAACAATCAATTAATATAAAATATATTATGTTAAGAGATTCATTTTTGTATAAACTGCAGATTTGGCATTACATTTCATTTATCATTGAGTAGATCTATATAAGATCCAACAAATAGATTTATCATAAATGATAAATTGTTTTTATTTATTTTGAATTAAAATTTATATAAGGTATTGTTTCTTTTGCACTTACTTTCTATTTTTGTCTAGATTTGAAGAATACTATTATTATGGCTGAAGATTTTGATGTTGAAGCTATGTTGGAAGCTCCATATCGAAAAGAGGTATTTATACTTAAAATTAAGGATAAGATATTAAACTGTATTTATATTTGTAGTTAAACTTTCAGAATATTCAACATCTTAAAAATAATATTCTTGCTCTGTCTTGTAGAATGAACTGATTGGTCCCTGTTCCAATGGATTACTTAGCCAAGGTAGTATGCATTGCCAAGGCTATTGAAGTTAAGCTTTTAGTTGTATACAATACAACTGGCTTTACAAAATGGGGTGTCATTAAACTTGGCTGGATAATTAAATTTGACGAATTCAATTTGAACATACAAAATAAAACATACCTAAATATTTTCCAATATTAAACATTTAAAAATCATATATTTCCAATTGTATAGTAATAAAAATGCTTGACTTATATATTGTTTTATAATTTTGTTATATTTTTAAATATTTTAATTGCTTTTTATAAAATATGTTGGCTTAATGCTGCATATTAAAATTTTTTTCATGTAAACAATAATGATTAAATTTTTAAACCAAAATTTAATTTTTAGTTTTGAGGTTCTAATGCATATATTTTATGCTAGGCAAATAAATTTTGTGAGATGAAATCACATCTATAATTTTATTTAATATAACTAACTTCCTTTTATACTTTTTTAGAGATGTGGTGATCTTAAATAAAAAGCTTTTCTAATTGTATGTAAGAGTTAAGTTTTTATTCATTTATCTAATGTTATTAGTTCATTTATAATTTAATCTAGGTTTATGGATTGACGAGTAAGAAGGTTATTCCTAGAGTTTGAGTAAGAATAAAGATTCATATAAAGTAATTTTTATCCAAATTAATGTGAAATAAATAAGTTAAGAATATTGGAAAACTCTTACTTGTAATACATACTTCAAATTTTCAAAAATGGTTTCAGGTTTGCAATACTATTTAATATTGTTATTGTTTTGACTTTGAATTGTGGAAGAGATGCTTGAATGTCATACACAATTAATTTTTAAGTTAAAAATTTCATCCTTTTTTATGCATTTCAATAGGATTCATAATTTAAAATTTACATTTCTTTATTAATTCGAAAGATAATTCCTAAATTTTTTAAATTATTTTAAAAAAAATGTTATCCCATTATTATTTGCTTTAAAAAATGCTCATTTAAAGTGTTTAATATGAATTAACTGTTATTAATAATTAAATATAATGTAAAAACAGTTTATGAAAAGAAACTTGAAACCAGAGAATTAAAAAATAGTATGGAATTAACATGAAGTTTTCTTAAATTTTATTTTCAATGCATGAATATTTTAAAATATAAAATGTTCGTGATGCTTAAAGATTATCAACTAATTTTTATTCTATTTTATTACTCAATGTTTTCAGTATAACGTGAAATAGGTAAATATTTCTTGGTCCTAAGTATAATTTTAAAAATTCTTTGATGTTTGTTACACTTATCTAATTATGGTTTTAAATTATGTGGAAATGTTTTCATGTCTCCTTTTTGATATTATTTATCCTATTTCATATAAAGATACTAGTTTTCTTTGTCTCTTTATTTAAAACTCAAATAATATCAAAAAGGATCATTCTTTTTAATTTTGTTTATCTTAAAATATTCACTCACGAAAGTTTTAAAGGTTGGTAGTCAAAAAGCAAATTTATTGGTTTCTTTTTTATAGATAAAAACTGGAATCTTGTTCGAAATCTTCATACCTGATTATAAAGAGCTATTAAAACCAAAAGGTTTGTTTTAAACAACAAAAAAATTCATCCTATGTTCTTGAGGAAATTCCGATTTTTGTATGCATATTTTTTAGGTAACTTCAACTCCACGTCTGGGTTCAGTGCAATAAAAGGAAAATCAAGACATTCCTGCAAAATTTCTTTTTCATTTAAATACAGTTGTTTACAAAAAGATTTATTTGTTATTAATGGTTTTCTTTAAAACCATTTTTTATTTATTTATTATAATTCTATTTTAAATGGGTAGTGAAATTTTCAGCTTGTACTTTTTATATTGCAGAAAAAAGTAACTTACCTGATCATTTTTGATCATTCTTTTTCTTAATTTAGGTAGCTTTTCTTCATAGAAACATAATCATCCTGGGCTTTTAATTTGCAATATTTTTTGCTAAAAGATCCAGCATTAACTTTAATATATAAAATGTTATATGCTATTGTCCAGTGACTATTTCCTCAATATATACACTCAGCTGTAGTTTCATTCTACATAAAATTAGGTAGTTCTTAAAAAATTATGGATTTAAAAAATGTTATTCTATAAAAATTCTCAAAATACCATTATTATAGTCATTAAATGATAGTTATATTTAATATGTATTCCCATATTTATGAAAATTCTTTTTAAAAAATTAAAGTTTACTTTGTTATTGAACCCTGATTTTCTATACTTTTCAGTCAAATTATGTTATCAGCATGATGCATATTATAAATTAATAAATTTGTGTTGGAGATCTTCTTTATGTTGTCTTTATGTATAGGTTCATTTCTCACTGTTAAGGAGTTCCTGTTTTGAAATGGCTAATCAAGTTTTAATTAACTTTGCATAATAGCAACATATATATATATATATATATATATTCATTGATTTATATTAAAAATTTCTAAAAAAAAATTATTGAACAGCTGGTATTTTTTAATTTTTATAAATACTTTTATTGATTTCACTGACATTTAAGAATAAATAATTAAATATTTTTGAAACTGTAACTATATCTAGACATATTAGTTGAGGAAATAGTCTACTGTCATTGATAAAACTAAAATTTCCGGATTTTTTAAAAAAATAGCCAGTTAATTGTAAAAATATTTATTTTATAATATTCTGTCCTTTACTTTCAATGACCTTTTTCTAATCCTTAAACTTTTTACAGGATGATTCTGAAAGATATAGTAGCAGTCATGCTGCTGATAAAGAAAATAGAAGGTATGTAACTGATATTCTTAGTTCTTTTGCAGTACATAAAGAATTTTGATTCTTAACTGTGTAAAAGATTTTTAATTTAAAACTGCTATTTTAATATCTTTCTGAAATCTAGGAGTAGTGCTAAGAAAAAGAGGAGAAGTAGAAGCCGAAGTCGAGGTAGGGATGGCAAACGTAGCCGAAGTAGGGATCGGCGAAGTCGAAGTAGGGATAGAAGAAGTAGAAGCAGAGATCGAAGGCGACGTAGCAGAAGTAGAGATAGGCGGAGGCGAAGTTACAGTAGAAGCCGTCGTGATCGTCGTCGCACAAGGTTGGTTAATTTTGTTATAAATTTGGAAACTGCTGTTAAACTAAATTTTGAAAGCTTTTAAGTCTAAGTACACTTTTTTACTTTTGTGTGACTGAACAATTTGTAATTTTTTTCTGTGCTAATTGTCATATTTATTTGTATTATAACTATCAAGAAAAGGAGCTCATTTTGGCTACAACTCCAAAATCCCTTTGTTGTATCTTATCATTTTTTAAGATTTTGTTGTAAAAATTCAATTGTATTTAACATTTCTATATCATAGCAATGCAAGATATGTTATTACTTATATATATATATATATATATATATAAACCTATGAAGAGCAAACAATACTCTGGGCTCCTTCTTTTTGAGAACATTATCAAATACTTATCTATAGTGTTGTGGTTGCTTCTAGTTAGAAATCTACATTACATGAACTTTTGAATTATGTTTCTTGTCTTTAAAAAGTGACTTATAGTAATTTAGATTTAATATGTTCTTTTTTAAGTATTATGAAAAGTCAACAAATTTTGGTAAATTTTTATGTAGTTGCTAGTATTATGATATTATCTTTAAAATTAAAAGTGAATCATTAATAAATATTATGTCTTTTTTTCCATTTACTGGAGAATTTTTACAAGCTTTTATAAATTATGTATTTTATTTCTTAGAAGTCGTAGTCGAGATCGTAGAATAAGCCGTGATAGAAGGTCTAGATCGCCTCGTAGGGATAGGGATAGGAGGCGGTAAGTTCTTTTTCAAGAAATTTTTAAGTGATAATTGTGTTTAATCAATTTTAACCTAAATTTTTCTTTTTTTCAGGCATCGGACTCGATCAAAAAGTCCCAGGTAAGAATTTTTCAACGTATTTTAAATTACTTATTATTAATTTATACTTTTCATTATTAAACTGTCAGTAGTAAAATATTGTTTTGTATGTATTAAAAGCGTGAAACCTTTTATGAGTTTTAGACTTGAGTTATAAATTAGTGTTATTAATTTTCTTTCAGAAAACATTCCCCTCGAAGAAGCCCATTAGGGTAAGATTAATATAGAATTTGTTTATAACAGATTTTTTAGGTTTTGTCATTCATTCAAGTAAAAATAAATTTTCATTTTTTTTTTTAGGTCTCATACACAGTTTTTTGATAGTCTTCGAAATAAGTAAGTTTCTTAATTTTTAATAATAAAACTTTTATGCTATGTGACTTGAAAGAAGTATCAATATTAGTAAAATTTGGGTGCTGAAATCAGAAACTTATATTTGTTTTTAAACTATTATATTCTCTGTTAAAGTTAAATCAAAACCTAGGTGATCAACTGAAAAAACTTAAATTTTAAAATGTTGCAAAATTTGTGCATTTCCTTAAGAAATGATTATTTATTAGTTAAGAAAACTTAAGTTCTGTAATTACAGAAAAAACTGGAAGAAAATATAGTTCCATAAAATGCCATTTTATGTCTTTAAAAGATTAAATTTTTTATTTCTTGTCTTTGCTTGTATGAAAATTAGACTTAAAATAGATGTTTTTATTGATAAGCAGGATAATATGTAAGCTTAATCTTTTAAGAACATGTTAAGACTCAATTTCTTGGTAATTAAAAGGCAATGTCCTTACTCTAATGTATACTGAAGTAATTTTTCTCATGTTCCATGATTTCTAAAATTTTGAAAGGTTTTAACTTGTGTCAAACAACATATAAACATTTGTTGAACGAAGTTCTCTACTCAAATGTGTATATAACCTATTTTTATTAAAGTCGTAATTGAGTGATACTTTACATTAGTAGAAACTTCCAGTATAGGATTCTTTAATTATTATGATTAAAATTAATTTTGTCTTCAAATTTTAATCAAGTTAATTTAAAACATTTTTCTTTTACTGTTTATTTCTAATTTAAGTGTTAAACTTAAATGTTTTTTACTATAGAATAAAATATTTATAAGCAGGCTATTTTTCTCTGCAAATATGCAATATGATTCGCTTATAAATAAAATTTTCCACTCTAAATTGAATTGATATTTTTTACCTACTATATCTTATGGTTAAAAAGTAGAATTTGATAGCAATTCATTTGAACTACACCAGTTTTATAATAACTGCCAATATTTGTTTTCCCCTATGTCATGATTAATTTTTGGGAAGCAAATGGCTAGAATAATGAGTTAATCAGTTCTTATATGTGGATATCCATAGTAGTTTGAATCCACTATCTGATAGGTTTTAATTGAATGATTATAGCTATGATCTTCTGTTTGTGTTCTTATCTCACACCTGACTTTGATATTTATAGTGGTTTGGAATCCATTGTAAGCTGAGGATCCCAGTCTTAATTAGCCATTGAGTGCAAAGAAATAATCTTAGTCTGATAAATTAACTGAACTAACTTGGTTAAAAAAATTTCCTAGTTTTCAAAAGGTTTTAAGATTTTATGTAAACTTGTACCTTTTTCATATAAATGATATGTCTATTCCAATGGACTAGTAAACAAAGCAATATAAGGTTTGGGTTCAATTGTATAATTTGAATATTGCTACTTTCCATCATATTAGGTTAGACAGTCCAGGGTTGCCTTTCTCTGAATTCTGTTTTTACTGCATTCTATTTTTTACATTTGTATGCCAGTTTCTATTCTTGATAGCTAGGTACTCTCTGCTGACTCAATCCGTCTCATTTTGGGTCTTTCGTTTTCCTACTTTTAAACGTGTGCAATTAAACTGTAACCATGTAAACTGTAAACGTGTGTGTTAAAAATTCATATTTTATATTTAGAATGGGTGTAAAATCTTCATTAATTCTAAGTATGACCTATTAAATTCTTTTTTTGACTTTATAAACTTTATAATATCTATCTGGTGGTATCCCACAATGAATGAATTGCAGAATTATTCTTACAAACTAGCAATTTTATTTTCTTCAGCTTTTCTTCATCTTTAACATCTGTAATAAAAAAATCCCTAAAGTTTAAAAAATATTCAAAATCAAATTACAAAAGAGATTTAGTTGTTTTTAATGTCTTTTCATTTGACCAAGTTATTGATTTTTAAAGCTCATTATGCTAAATTTATTATTCTATTTCTGTATTTTGTTTCTAAATACTGGAGAGTCTTAAAATTTCCTTAAACATATGATTGTACATATTTACTAAAATAATATTATATATTTTCATCCTTATAAAATACATTCTAATGTTTAAATTGTTTAACATTTACGAGTATTATGGCTCAGATTCATTTATCCCTTTTGCGCCAGGTAGCGCAAACGTGCACTTATCATGGAGGCCAGCAGTGTCTTTTGCAAGCGTCTGTCCAGGGCCAGGGGCTTTTTTGCTATTAAGCCTAAATCCATGAAATTTCCTAAATATCAATGCCACATTCTTTATGATCAGAATATATCATAGTATCACTATTATTAGAATCTGTTTCCAAATCAATATCTAAAATATTTTGCATCATTTCTGCTATTTCATGCACTGTTAAACATTTTTGACGATTCAACATTGCAACAGTAAAAACAGAAAAAATTCATGTCTAACGAGATCTAATTATTTTCTAAAAACTGCAAACCGAAATACCCAACACTTTAGCGAAAATAAAACTTCTCTACTACTTACAATCTCTCATTTCGAGTAGAAGGGCTAATGTACATGTATCTGAAACCATATGTACATACAGTGCCATCTTGTGGCAGAAATTACAGTTTTTAAAACGTTCCAGAACACTGGCACAAATATGTGACAGTCAGCACAAAGGGGTTAATATTCAAGTGTTCCATATTTTATTATTGTTTTTAAAAAAGTCAGCATTTATTAATATTAATTACATAGCTGCCAACTTATTTACTTTGGTCTTAGAATGTACTACTTTTTGTAAGATTGTTGTACAGCTATGTAGTAAAATCACTGTCAATTTAGTCAAAATATAAGAGCTTTCTCTTCAATCTCTTGAATACAGTGAAAAGATGAATGTAAAACATATTAAAGGAAGAGAAAGTCATTTATATTTTATTTTTCTTGAAAAAGAGACTTATTTCATTTCTCTTTTATTTAAAAATCTGCTTCCATTTCCATAAAATTTAGCTTGATTCCATCAGTACATATATTAGCTATAAATTTAAGGCAATGAATGTTAAAAGAATATTTAAATTGAAAATATGTAAGTGTGTTAGGAACTTTCCATGCATAGTTTTGTTCCTATCACTAAACTTAGCATAAATGATTAATTTATTTTGGAAAGGTTCTATTTTCAAAAGCACATTACTTACACATATTAAAAAGGGGTGAGAAAAGAACCACCAACTCACAAAGTTTGTATTGTGTATTCCATATGCCAGGACAAATCCATTATTTTTCTAGTCTGGTGAAGCAGTACTAGCCTAGTACTGATCAAAGGTGGGGTTTAAGGAGAAAAAAGGTTTTATATCCTGAGCATGCTTATTAATTTCTTAAATCTGTGCAGTTTGTTTTCAGAATAGAATCTAGAAATATACCATTATGTAAGCAAAGTATTTTGTAGTATCAACAATATAAGGACATCAATTTGCTTCAACATGTATGGAATGAGTCAGATTGTTTGGATGTGTGCAGTGTCACCAATGACACATTAGTAACATTAGTATAAGGCATATAAACTTGGCGAGTTGGTTCTTTATCTTTTATGTTCATATTGTATATTTCATGTAATTTTTTAGAATATGGTGTTTTCCGAATAATCATCTATGTTAACCCTATAATATTCTATATCTAAATGTTTTGTGAAAAATGCTATAATATGTAGAAAATATTTCTAAAGAAATGTTTTTGTTTTTATTTTATTTGTATATTTTTAATTTTATTTTTAATGAAAAGTTTTAATTTTATCAATTTTATTTTAATGAACTGTAGTTTAAGTGCAAATTCTGTGTTTGATTCATTAATACAAGAATTTGGGAAAAATTGTAAGGTTTCAAAAAATTAAATGTTGTCAAGTATGTATTTATATATGTGTGATAGTTAAGTATTAATATTCTATGGTAATTTTAAACGTGTTATTGCAGTATCAAATTAAGATTTTTTTTGTTTGAAAATGTTTTGCTCTAAAATAATTGATAATATTCAATGCAGTAATTCTTTTTTTAATAATTTATAGCCTACCTAATGACGATATTAGTCCAGAAGACAGGGATTTACGAACAATATTTTGCATGCGCTTATCACAGAAAGTACGTGCTCGTGACTTGGAAGAATTCTTTTCATCTGTGGGTCCAGTAAGTTAATTTCCTATAAATATGTATAATTTACTTTTACATATTTTACAAAATCTTAAGAAAAGTCTTCTGTTTAGGTTAGAGATGTTAAAATTATCATGGACAATAAAACTAGAAGATCCAAAGGTATTGCATATGTTGAATTTGCAAGTGTGGATTCTGTGCCACTGGTAAGCATTGCTGTAAAATAATTTTTAGCTCTTAATATGAATTATGTGTTTCTCAACTTAATAAATTATCATAATTTTTTATAGTTAGGTAATAATTAAACTATCTTAAATCTAACATTAAAATTTAAATAAAATTCTAGGAAGAAACCTTAATATTTAGGTCTTGTATTGTTTAAATAAACTACCTATTTATTAAATATGCCTGAACTTATTAAAGTAAAGTGAAAATAAGTCAAATTATTTTTAGTAAGTTTCATGTGCTGCAATTATGTAGTTTGTTGGTAATAAATATTAATACTATTTATTGAGAGTTAAAAAATAATTGTATAAATATTATGTTTCCTGAGCCATTGAATAAAAATATAAAATTTTCATAATAAGTTTTTTGAAGCCATTCTTAAATTATGGGTGATCCAATTGTTAATTTGGTAAATATTATTTGCAGGCTTTAGCTCTTAATGATACTGAGCTCATGGGCTACAAAATTCATGTACAGTTATCACAAGCTGAAAAAAATAGGGTTGCTGCTAGTACAAGTTCGATGATAAAAGGTACTGTTGGACCAATGAGACTGTATGTTGGATCACTTCACTTCAATATTACTGAAGAAATGTTACGAGGAATATTTGAACCATTTGGAAAGGTATGGCTTTTGTTTACTGTAAGAAACGTAAAGAAATTGGAAACATGCATGTATCCATGTTGAAATGTATTTTTACTGGCTAATATAAGTTTTTACTTGCAATTAAAATTATATTTTGATTTTAGATTGAAAGAATTGAGTTAATTAAAGATACTGAAACAGGGAGGTCAAAAGGATATGGTTTTATTAGTGTAAGTAATATAGTTTTGCAAATATTTAAGATCTATGTTTATGTAAGTCTAATAATTTTTAAGTATATTTTTAGTATATTAACAAAAGTTTTTTTGAATTGTATTACCTCTTCTAACATAATATTTATCAAGTGAATTAACCTAATATGCATTTATTGCAAATAATTTTTTTTTAGTATTATGATTCTGAAGATGCTAAAAAAGCTTTAGAACAACTTAATGGCTTTGAACTTGCTGGCAGACCAATGAAAGTTGGTCATGTAACTGAAAGAACTGATATTGCTCAAGGCCCATCCTTTTTAGATAGTGATGAGCTGGATCGAACTGGTATTGATTTGGGTGCCACTGGTAGATTGCAGCTGATGGCAAAGCTTGCTGAAGGTAATTAAATGCTTTATTCTCAGCATTTTCTATTTCTTTTAAATATCATTTAAATAAATGTTTTAATAATACATTCACTTTGCTTCAAAATCAGTAAATATAGTTTCAGTAATTTTAATATTTTAAACTATTACAGATAATATTTTCAAGGAGAATTGTGTTATTTAAATTGTATACCTATTATTAAAGTTCAGTTTGTAATACTTTTAATTTAGGCAAAGAAATTCTTACTTTAAAATTACTGTGTACATCTATGAAACATTTAAGATTCACCCAAAATGAAGTTTCAAATTATATGAATTTAAATAAAGTTTAATTTTTTAATTTTACCAAGTGGAAGCGTGATAAAAGCTGTCTGCATAATTTTAAAAGTTCAGTAGGAAAAATTTAAGCAAGTTGAAAAATGTAATTGCATTTAAGAAATATTTTTAAAAATTGTTTTTATATATATTTCTAATTTTAGGTACTGATTTAAATATACCTGCTGCAGCTGTATCTGCTTTACAAATGTCACAAGGAATTGTAACTCCACAACAAACAACTCCGGCCATTGCAACTCAATGCTTCCTTTTATCTAACATGTTTGATCCTGCTACGTAAGTTTATGGAATATTTTAAGCTGAAAGCAAATTTTACTAGTTCTATAAGTTTTACAAGTAAAACTGTATATGAGCAATAAATGTCAAATGTTTTTCAGTTTATACAGATATAAGAAAAAAAAAATATTCTAATTTAAAATTGTATAATATTTAATATTACAGTTTTAAATCATAAATTATTTAATATTGAATTTCTAAAGTTAGAAAACATTTAATCTTGATCAAAAGCTTAAATCTCTATTTCCCTTTTAAGCACAAAAAAGTTAATTTTATGAAAATATTTATAGGCAGTGTAAAGCTGCTTTATAATAGTTTAATTTTTTACTCAAAACGTTCCATTTCAAATAAAAATTTTAGTTTATAAATTTTCCTTTACTTCCTGAAGTATTCATTTGTTATTGTAATCATTTTTAAGCTTTGAAAAGATTAGATTAGATTTAGAAAAGTGTTATTCTAAATGTTACATTAGTGCTTACTGAATTGTTTTAGTTTGCAAATTTTAAGAGTAGGAGGTAATTTAAATTATGATTTGTAAGGAAGTTCATGCTTTTTTATTGTGCTTTCATTCTGATTTCCTTTAAAGATCCTTGTACATAAAGTGTTAATGTAAAATAGCAATAATGAAGTTAAATAACAATAATGAAGTGAGCAATAATGAAGTTTTCACTAACTTTTTAAGATGTAAAAAAGTTTGCTGCTTATTATTTAAGAAAACAAATGTAATGTTTGATATTCTATTATTCTCACTTATTTTGCTTTTTCTGTGAAAAACAATTTTTATAAGGTAATTAAAAAATCATACTTGAAAATTTGAGCATTTTACCCTACCATTTGTTTAAAATTGCTTAATTTGTTTGTATGAATTTATAGTTTAGCAAGCAATTTCAAGTTCTTAAAAAGAATACTAATGTATTTCATTTATCTTTAGAGAAACAAATCCTAATTGGGATGAAGAAATTCGGAATGATGTGATTGAAGAATGCAAAAAACATGGTGGTGCTATGCATGTTTATGTGGACAAATTATCTCCATTGGGCAATGTATATGTTAAATGCCCTTCAATTTCTGCTGCAGTTGCATCCGTAACAGCGTTACATGGTCGATGGTTTGCTGGTAAGCAGTAAATTTCTAATCTTTAATTAGCTAAAATAATAAACTAAAATTTATTATTAATGTTTACAATCTTTCCTGCTCAAATTATGCACCTTTGTTCTATGAATTTTAAATTGAAGTTTTTTTAATGTTGTTGAATACATTTTTGTACTTGATATTAAATTGTTAAATTTTGACTCTTAAAAATTCTTTGGTAGTATTTTATTGACATGAAAAATTCAAAAAATTGTATTTGACTTCATCTGCTCTATGGATACTTAATCATTCCCCCTTGATTAATTTTTTTGAAATTCCTAGTATATCCAAAATATGTCTGGTTCTTTTTTGATTCCTTTAAAGAAAATCTGATCATTTTACCAAAATTTGATGTTTGACTGCAGCATCAATGGTGACTTCTAATGTATCATGCTGAGTAATGTATTGGATTCTTTCAATAAATTACTAAGTCCACCCTTCTGCTTTAAATCGATGTGATGTCAGTTTGATTGTTTTATCAGCAATGATATTAAGTTTTCTCGTCAATATAGCAAAAAACAATGTCAAAACCTCCAGAGAAGGTATTGCATTTGCATTTTATTCATTTTATGACAGACTTTCCGATTTTGCTGATGGTAAATGTGCAACATCTTATACAACTTTTTTCAAAATTTTTCATTTAAATTTATAATTGATTGTTCCCATTCTGATTTGTTATTGTGTATTTTTAATGTTGCATGGTTTTATTTGCAGGTCGGGTCATCACTGCTGCATATGTACCAGTTGTTAACTACCATAGTTTATTCCCAGATTCCATAGTTGCTCCAATTTTAGGGTGAACTTGAAAACAATACAAGATTTGTAAATATTTTCTAAAATATTCATTTGCAATAATGGATTTGTATATATATATATTATTACATTTCATTTGTAAATATTTCACATAATGCTGTCAAAAAAAGTTCTCTTGAAATGCAATATCAAAAATTTTGAACCTAATTATTTTTGATGTAACATAAATTATGTTCCCAGAAACTACTGTACATTTTTATTTGTATCAATATTTCATAAATAAAACAAGCAAATGTATTTATTATGCTAAATGTATGGTAAAAATAACTTATTACACATTTAACATCATTAATGTTATTAAAAAAAACTGTCAATGTCTTCTTTAGCAATCAATGTAAATTTTATATAACAATCAAAATTTTGCAAAAACTACAATTTTTTAAATATATTTCTTTTTTCCAAATAATTGCAATAAGTCCTAAAGACATCTATCATTTGTAAAGTTTAAGAGATAAAAACATAAATTACAAATATCTACTTAATCATTTAAACCTATCCATATGAAAAATTATTAAATTTGCAAAATACGAAATTTGTGTTGTTGACATTGCATATTTGGCAAAAAGTTTCTCTAGAACTTTCTCTGAAGGATAGATATATTTATATATATATATACTTGAAATGATTTTTTACAAATATTTTTTTCACTTAAAATCAAAATTCAATATTATAATTATATGAAAAACTTTAAATGATGTATTCTGGGTGTAACCTTTAAATAGTTTACAATGCAGTACATTAAATCCAATAAAAATTTTGCCAATATTTTCAAAAACATTACCAGAAATAAAAATCTAGACAATAATGGTATAAAAAGTAATTTAATTAAAACTAATTGTAATTTTTTTTTCAAAAATAATGCAAAATCTAATATTTTCCCCAATAAAAGTGTTCTGTTCTATTTTATGTATAAAATATCTTCTTGGAATCACTTTGTTTTTGATAAATCTAGTAAAATCCTTATATTCTCTATTAGATTTTGCATTAATTTCTGTTGATATTAGAACAAGAAAGTATGATTTCTTTATTTGCTTAAAATTACTCTAATTTTCTTATGCTAATGTACACAAATACAAAAAAGTATGTAGGGTTTTAAATTCATAACTCAAAATTAGACAAAAAATGTAATATCTAAATATTCTTGAAAAGGATATATTTTGTGTAGTGAAAAATTTTATAATTTGAGATGTGGAATGCAATTTCATATTATAATTAGTATATGCTAAATATGGACAATAAATACAGCTTAAACAATACTTTTTCCAAAACTCACTTCATACTAACATAAAATTATGCATTATATAATAAAATTAGTTTTCTTAAAATAATATGAAAAAAATTATAAATTATTTTTTGTACAATTGCAAATTTTAAAAGTGGAATCAATTCATAAGAGATTGAACATTTTAGAGAATCTTAAAATTCATAATTTTATACAATAAAAGCTTTGGTGAAAATATTAAGGTCTGTCTTAGACAAGAGCAAAATGCAGCCAAATGTGGTAAGAATTTTACTTTTTTCTGTTAGTTAAATAGTCACCAAAAGCAATTGATTACCATATATAGATTAGGTTGATCTAAACTATATATCTACTGTATATCTCAACTAAGTATATCGGGGATATATATACTTAGTCATATCTTAGTAAAGTCATTTTGTCACTAGATGGTGCTTCAATACTTTGCATACATCATATGATAAATATCAAATGTTTACATATTTGTGAATATTCGCATTTGAATTTTGTAGTGTATCCATTCTTATTTACCAACTTTATATAAATTTTTTTTTTATATAAAGTTTTAAAAAAATAAGCTGTTATGTGTCTTGTTCTGAGCATAATAACAAACCACATATATAAAATCTTAAAGAAATAAGTCAGTATAGTTTGTTAAATAGACTCTGGAAAAATAGAATTCTACAAGTTAATATATAAAAATATATCTAATATCAAGTGAGTCACCATGACTTCATTAAACAATATCTAGGCCCAAACATGTTAACTGATTCTCAAATTCTTTATTTTTAAATAGACTTTACCAAATATTAAGTAAATTTGATTTATATTATAGCATATTCCTTCAACTTTTGTTTAAAAATAAATAAATCTTCATATAATTACAGTATCTTTTATGTATCGTTAGTGATCTAAAAGTTGCATCTCAATTCGTTATATGGTTGCTATCCTTTAAAAACACATTAAGTTTGTTAACCAAACTCCAACATCTATGTCATTCTCAACTTAGCAAAAAAATAATCGCCAAAGGTCGCTATTCTGACCGTATTTTTTTGTTAAGAAGCTTTGGTAAAAAAAAAATCTCTACAAAATACCTTTTCAACAGTATCAGTAAAGTCAGTTATAGGAGAGAATAGTTAATGTGAACATTGTGGTCAGAGTACTGACATTCAGTGATATTTTTTCGATAAGCTGATGATTAGCAAGCCTAATTTGTGTCAATCTATGCTTTGTAAAGGATAGCTACCTTATAGGAAACCGGGAATAAAATAACCATCTCAAATTACTAATCTAACGGCATATACCCTATATAATACTATTCCATTATACCCCTGTAATCGATCATCGAAGTGATAGCTAAGCAGTTTCCGACAGAAATAAACTTTGGCATTAAAAAACTTTTATAAACAAATGATAACTATTCTTTAGTAGTTTCTAAACTGTAAAAAAATTTTAAACAGTACATGGTGCAAATGTTTAAAACAATAATTGTGATTAATTTTCCTTCCCGTTTCGATGATTTATCATATGAGTGTATAATAGAATTGTACCAACAATACAGTAATCGTATTAAATTTTTTTTAAAAATATTGTTAAGCCGAAATTGAAAGAAATGTGCTATAAAAGGGAAACAAATGAAGTGAAGGAAACATAGTAACTGATATTAAAAATAAGATGTACTGAAAATAAATGTACATATAACAACTTCTCAATAATGAAATGAATTTGAAAATTGGTAAATATATATATAAATATGCTTTAATTAGACACCTATTTTATAAAATAATTTTGATGAATCAGAGTTCCTGTAAATTATTAAAACGTAAAATTATATATTTTCAGATTTCATCAAACCGTTATAAAGAAAAAAAAAAAAAAAATAATAAGTGAATGTATCCTATCGTAATGGGTAAAAAATCCTGTCGCCCCATTTCCATAAATTATAAAGTTTATATTTATTACAAAGGGGAATTAATCTTTATTTCAAATTCCATCTCCAAAAGATATTCAGCTGGCACGAATTTCGCTAATTAACCATTTAAATAATGCTTCAAATCCATTGGAAGAATTATTAATTGTTCTGAGGTTTTATGCAACAAGAATACATTAACTTACTATTGGGATTTACTTGCATATGCCTGTTTCTAGAAAAGCTTGCAAAGTTAAGTCATAGGTTCCTTGTAAAGATGTTTATTGTCATGATAATGAAAAGTATTTAGTTGAATCCTATTTGGACTCATCCCATTGCCAAGAGCATTAGCTACTGCAGCAGATTACAACTCAAAACTGGATTCCTTAATAAAACGAATTCCGAACTGTGTGTGTATTGGTTAAGATTTTCGGACAAACATCAGATAGCATTTTTAAAATGATATTTTTAGAGGGGGGGGGGAAATGAAAATCGTAATTGAAGAAATTTCAATGAAAAATTAGTGATTTTATATTTATCTGTTAAATACTTTAAAATAATTAGATATCATAAGTGTCTTTAAATGTATGACACCTTGAATAAAAAACGAAATAATCTTGTCACAAGCTCAAATATTTCTAATAATTTAAAAATGTATCCAATATAATTCATTCTTTCTCATACTTTGAACTGATTTTTTCATTTTGTGATCTGTTAATCAAACACATTGCATAAGCATACTTTCTTGCAACAAGCCCAGAGTGAATGCGAGTTTCCATAATTTAAAAGCAGAAGTCTTATAACTAATTAACTTGCCACCTCTAGAGATATTTCACTTGGAAGACACTGACCATGACCTATTTAACATATTCCACTTGCTTTTAGTTGACACAATAGATCTTCGGTTAAGCAAGGATTTGAACTCCTTACTTTCCGATAACTGAACAACATATAAATTAACTAGGCCATTGGAGCCTCATGAAATGTCTTAATGGAACTATAAGCAGTGATCAAATAATTGCAGATAAACATTTTGATAAATTTCATATTTATGAAGAACAGCCACAATAAGTATTGAATTTGTACATAACTTTAAAAATTTCAATCATAAATTACATAATAGTACATATGTAAAACAATTTTCTATGTAAAGCTGTCAAGAATGGAAATAATTTCTCTTATATAACTTGGACAGTAATTTTCTCAAGATATTGAATTTATTACTTTTTTTAAAGCTAATATGCATAAAAAATGAAACTCATATATTTTATTGAAAT
The DNA here is from genome assembly GCA_026290005.1 of Latrodectus geometricus. Lineage (NCBI taxonomy): Eukaryota > Metazoa > Arthropoda > Arachnida > Araneae > Theridiidae > Latrodectus > Latrodectus geometricus. Next base: position 1,146,933 of record JAPDSC010110246.1, on the reverse strand, counting down.
TCATTTGCAAAACTCTTCATATATATATATATATATATAATAATAATAATAATAAAAAAAAAACATTTCAAGAAGTGAATAAATATTTAACAATTAAATGACACAGAGAAGTAAAAAAACAATTTTATTTATTAAAATTTTTAAATAAGTAATGCCATAGCTGTACATAAAAGTATAACAAATATATATTTCATACTGCATAACATGAAAAGCATTGTATGAATGTTGATTTTTGATTTATAGAAATCATTTTGGAAAATGATATACATAACTAACACTGGATAAGAAAACGAAATTAAGTTGTAATATTTTAGAAGGATCTAAAAACAGAAATTTGCATAATTTTCTTTTTAAAAACTAACACATAAGTTCTATACAATATCATTGAACTTACATTCTTCTACCTACCAGGTATTAAAACATATCTATAATCAATAATACTAGTTTGTTTTAATTTCAAATATCCATAATTTAAAAACTGTAGATCAAACTGCAAAGAATTTACAAATATAGACACAATATACAATAAGTGTTGCGATTCTTGATGTTTTAATTTAAGGGATACTTATAATAAATACTACAGAAATTTTTAAAGGCTAACAAAAATATAAACTTATTTATGTAGATTTTTTCAGTTTTAAAATAGCAAATTTGTAAACCAATTAATAATTCTTATAAGATTTAAGAAAAAATGCTTATAACAACTTTTATGAAAGATTAAAAGATCATTAAATGTAATGAAATTGAAATTATAATAGGGAGGATAAAATTGTTAATTTATGCATAGTAAAAATAACATTTTTTACTTAAAATTATATGATTTCTCTAAAAATAAAAAATATTAAATTATTAATACTTATCTTTTAACTTTTTATTGTTAATAAAGACACAACATTTATACACATCTGTATAAAACATTGAAGAATACATTAAATAAAAAAATAAATTAGCTTACATTGAAATTAACTTTTTTATTAATCATATAGTTACATTTCTATACAATTTATTATAGTCACAGCTGAAGGTAATAAATATTTTATTTGCTGAAGTTGTTTAAAGCATACTAATGCATTAATATTTAACTAAACTATTTTCTGCATAAAAAAAATATAATGGTGCGAAGTTTAAACAGTCATTTAAAATATTATCATTTGCACATTAAATATTTATATATGATCAAACAGAATAAAAAAATTCCAATAATGTTGAATAACTTTATTTTGTCATCAGACAATTCATTATTCAACTTATTTTGTAGTTAGTAACATTTTAGAGGGTATGAAAGATGGAATGAAAATAAATATATTTTGACATTTTAAATTTCACATTTTTTGGCGATAATAGTAATAAATATAACTGCTTATTTTCCAGAACTATATTTTACTAATTTATGTATAGCTTAATGACCAACAAACTTCATGAACTTCTAAAAATGAAATAAAATAAAGCATACTTTAATATATGAATAAAAAAACATCATTTAACAGAAATGTTAATATTTACAAACATTATTATAACTTTGAACATCCAAATTATAAAAGAAATGCAATTTTCCACAGCGATGTTATTTGTGTAATAATATGAAATATCCAACCAGAGATGTCTAGATTATAATAATCATGAATGTCTATAATCTAAATAGATATCCTGATTACAGATGTTTGTCACTCTGTATAAGGCCAGTAAGAATCGTAAATAAAGTGAATTAAATAACATATTTGTATTAAAATATGTGAAATTTTTTAATCAAATTTTACCAAATTAAAGTTTGTGGAACAATTATTAGAAAGAAATTTTCTTATTCTTCTTAATATAAATTCAGTTGAATATTAAAGTATCCCTATTTTAATCGAATGCCATTGTAATACTTTTTCATGATAATAAATATAAATAAAACGAGTCACTTGCATAACTTTTTATTTGATATTATTTTTAAAAAATTAAGAATTTATCTAAGCTATCAATCTCAAAAGTTAGTAGCAACCCTATTTTATGCAATATGCAACACTGCTTTGAACAACTCAAGACCAGAACACTAAATAAAAATGACCTGAACAGATATTGTTTACCATAAAAATAAATATGTAAAAGTGCTTAAAAGTTAGAAAACTTTTTGAACTAATTCCTTCAAAATTTTAGTATACATGCATTTTGGGTTTCAATGAATAAAGTTGTCTTAAAAAAATAATCAAATGAATTATTCTGTTAAATTAAGCTGAAAAATTGCTTTTAAGATAAAAGCTTTGGAAAAATTCCTGAAACATTATATTGTATTTAGATTGAACTTACTCAAAACAGTTTGATTGGCTTTACTCTATTTAAAATGCGTTTATATTTCCATTTATGATATGGTCTTTGGAATTCGATTATAATTTGAATAATTCAAAATGTTATTGCACTAAGGCGGCATGAAAATCTCAATATATATATATATATATACTACTATAAACAACATATCATTATGAAACTTACTTATTTAAAAATACATCAATAATTTATATTTGTAATTTTAACAATGAATTAATTTTCCAAAATACTAAAACATCATTGAAAAAATTAAATTATTTTTTAAAATTTATAAGAATTATAAAAAAACAAATATATAAAGATTACAAACTATACATATTTTATTGTTCTAAAGTAAATATTTTCAATTGTAAGATTTAATATTTTTAAAGCAACAAAGAGATTAAAAAAAAAAAAACTTTTAGTAAATACAACAAGTTACTTTAATATAATACAATTAAAATGTTTAAACATTTGCATTGAAAATATTTTTTAATAAAAAAAAAATATTATAAAGTGAAAATTTTTTGATTCATTAACATAAAAAATTTTAATAACTTGTTAAACTTTGATTCAAACTATAATTATTTCAAATAAATACAATTTAAAGAAAAATTTGTTGTACCTGTAAATGTAAAAAAATTAGCAAAAAGTATACATATTCCCACAACTGAACTTTTCCCTATTTAGAAAATAAGAACGAAAATAATTACACTCAAAATGTATTAAACTACAGTAAACTAAATATATCAATTGAAATTCAGAAACGATAGTCAATAGATAAATCAGTGGAAAAATAATTTGCCTATAAGATAATTTTTCTTTCAGGTTTTAAAATTTAATTTAAAAAAATGCAGTTTTATTTTTTCCACAATTTTGAGAAATAGGGAAAGAATAGATGGCACTTCAAATAAAGAGATTTTACAACACTGTTAATAAATAAATTGGCATTTGTCAATATCCATGTATTTGAAAAATAGCTGCATATATATATATATATATATATATATAATTTATTAAAGCATTATTACAAACATTATCATACACTTAACTAGATATAATTTCATAGAACTTTAGAATGTTTCATAGTTTTCTATACTCAATATGTTCAAATTGAAACGCAAAATGAAAACTGGATTGAAAATATATTACTGCTTTGAATTTTTGTTTTTAAATTCAATCTAAATACCAACTCTATTAAAATTGTTTAAAATTTCACTTTTTTAAGAACGATATTAAATTTCATGCAATCAAGGCAACATTCTAGCTATGAAAATAACGCTGTGAACTTAAAATAACATACATAGATCAGTAAATCCCAAAGTAAATATTTTTATGCGCAATATTTCATAACTTCATTGATAAGTTGAAGAAATAATTTAAAAAATATGTTATGTAACAAACATATGTAATTAAACTTTAACATATATTTAATAGGTCATATTTTTCATAAAACTTAATTTCACAGCATAACTTTTGAGAAATGTGATTAATATATTATTTTGAAGACAATGTAATTTTTAAAATTTACAAATACAAGTTTGTACAATACTTCTTTTTTTTTTTTTTTTTTTTTACGTACAACTATTCTAATTTCTCACTAAGAGTTAAAAAAATTGTTTGAGATGTACTCACAAAAACTTACATTTTACTTTAAAAATGTTAGCAAAAGACAACCTTTATAAATTTAAGTAGAAATGTTAATAACTCATTTTACCTAATTGTAAAGCATTCTAACTGACTTAGAGTATGAGATATATAGACAGTTATCATTTGCGAAAATCTTTTAGAGCACTTAGATGAAAGGTTTAATGCTACATATTTAAAACTATTTGTACATGAAATTTTTTTTTGGGTGGAAATACACCACAAGGTAAATGCAATGCATATTATAAAATTATATAAGCATTGTTATTTAAAAGTGACAGAATTTTATTACAGCCATTATTTTCATAAGTAATACCAAAATGAAAAAAAGAATGCTATGACTTTTTTGTTCAAATAAGGAGGAATTTGATCACCAATAACAATAATATTTGCAGCTCAGCTGCTCCATCTAAAATTAACAAACTTTAAAGGACATATACAGTTGACTATAACAGGAATGTACACTAGCTTACATAGAAAAAAATGTAATTTATGAACATATTTTTATCTACAAGTTTTGGGAGAAAAAAAGATAATCACAATATACCTCAACAAAGTTACTGTTGATAAAAAAAGACGTTTCTAAAGCATCACAGACAGGTTGTCATACATGTATGACATCATCAACAGAAAAAATATTTTGCTCAGCTTGTTCTTCATTGACAGGAGTTGAAACATTGGCACTTGCATTTGACAAATGACAGGAATTTAATTTTGAGCTGTTATTGATACATTGTGGTTCTTGATTACCATTTAAAAGAACATTTTTCATGTCCATATTAGGTTGCTCGGAAAGTAAATACAGTGACTTCACACGAGTTGATTCTAAATATTACAAAAAGATTTAATTAAAAAATATAATATAAAAAAATTTAAAAATACATAGCAAGATATTACATTAAAGAAATTTAAAAATACATAGTCATTCAACAAAATATTGCTAAAACTTTTATAAAATAACACTTATTATTTATTATACTTGGAGTGCTAAAGAAAGTAATATTAAAAGAAATTAGAAACAATAAACTAATTGACTACCATCCAGAAAATGGTAGCTAATTAATTGATGGTTCAAATAAATTGATTTGCTGAGGTATTTCTGGGTTTTTGTAGGAGTAGCATTTTGGATGATCAGCAGTGATTATATTTCTAAATGTTAAAATTGAACAGTATATGCTAATTAAGATGTAATCGGTATTTAAAGGAAAAGAAGAAAAACTTTTAGTAAAAATGTTTTCAATTAATACCATCAACTCTTGTCTTTTTTTTTTTTTTTTTTAAATTTTGTTAAAAAAAATATTGATGAAACAAAGTTTATTTTGTGAAAGTTGGTCTTATGGTTGTCACAAGAAATCTTTTAATGAATATATGAGCTTATTCAAAAGAATGCCAGATAAAAGATTTACTTAATATATCAATTTAGTTTACAATAACAAAATTAAAAGAATAATTTGTGTATAAGCAATAGTTTACCTACATGTCTCATTCACTTTGCGTTTAAAGAATGGAGGTATGGTAAAAATAATTAAACAATTAAAATAAACAAGATAAGAAGATTGAATTTTATATGAAAAAGAGTATAAGAACTACCTTATGTTTAGTTTTAACCCCTTAACCGGCTATCCCTCAATGCTTCAAGTTCATCTTCCAGAATTGATGGATTGCCATGAAATAGCGATTTGAGAATTCACTTACTAAATTGTACGATTGATTTAACTAATGTTAGTGTAAATTGAAAGAGATGGGAGGTATTTTCACAAACAATTTTCAAAATCCTCTTCTCAAGGAAGCAACAACTTTATTGCAGCATTTTATTTTTCTATGCTTATTCTCATCTAGATATTCGTAGTTAACAACTATGTAATCATTGCAATTTATAAGCAATGTATATAAAACTTATTTTGACTTTTTTGATCAAATTTTCAAATAACTAACATTTCTTAGTTTTTGTGTATAATATTATTTTTGCTTAATTGTAAACTACTTGATAGTGTAAAAACATGTAAATATATGACTTCGGACAAGATTAAAATATAAGGAAATTATATTATTTAATTTGTTCAAAAATATGAAATTTTAAGAAATTAGAAAATTTTTATTAAAATTAGAATGGTTAAAATAATTATGGGGAAAATCATTGATCAGCATGTTAGAGATTACTTGGGTAGTAACAGTCCCTTGCATGTTCTTCAATTTGCCTATCAACCCTGCAAATCTACTGAAACTGCTTTACATCAGCTAGTTTCTAAAATTGAAATCACTCTGGATCAAAAAGAAATTGCCTTGGCAACTTTCGACATCCAGGGTGCCTTTGATAACACTTCCTATCTATCCATCCATCCTCAATGCACTTAGATGGGCAGGGATTAATCAGACCCTGTGTACTTGGATTGAGGCCTTGGTTTCAGATAGATGTATACAAATGAGTATCTTTGATGAATCATTTGAAAAAAAAAAAAAGACTTCTAGAGGTTGTCCTCAAGGAAGTGTTTTTTCATCATTACTTTGGAACCTAGTTGCAAATAGCCTTATAAAATATCTAAATGATAAGGGTTATTATACACAAGGATATGCTAAAAATATGATTCGCGGATTATCAGCGAGGATTGCCTCTGAAATTCTAAGATACTCTAGGCAGAAAATACGTTTAATCAAAGGTTTCATAACTGGGCACTACCATTTCAGAAAACACCTCTATAAAATGGGACTGTTTCAGCAAAACCCTATTAACAGGAAATGTCATATGCAAGAGAAAACGGCCAAGCATATCATTTAGAATTAGTTACCATATTTTCCTGAATATAATCAGCGGATTATGTGTTAAAAAAGCTCCGAATTTCGTTGTGCGTATTATACGCCGCCGCGGATTATCTGATAAAAAACATTCTCCATCAGAAATGCTTATAAGAAAGTTTTGAAAGAAAACTCTTTGTTTCATAAAATAAATAACTGGTGGTACCAGGACACACCTGAGTTATATAAACTATAATCGGCTTTGTGCAATTACTTTCAAAAACGAATTCGGTTCCTCTTAAAGATTTTACGGTTGTAAATTCACTAACGTCATTTTGAAATTTGCCTTGACGTAAGCTGTTTCGTTTTGAAAATATTCAAATTCGAATATCGTCATATAGAAGCGAAAATTTTTAAGTTACACAGCAGATTTTAAATTAAAAGCTGTAGTGAAAGCAAATAAAAACAATGGCGTCAAATGTGCTAATATGAAGTGAAAAACAAAACACGCACGGTATAAAAAAATTGTTTAAAATACGCAATTTGTAAATAATCCATTTCTTTCATTTAAATATTAACAAAGCAAATATATTTTACTTTAAATATGTCTAACATCGTTTTAAAAGTTATTAGAAGTTAAATATCGATAAGTTTTACAAGACTCTTCTCAAAATTATCGCTTTTGATCGATCTCGTGCTTTCATCTCAAGTTTATCGCACTTTGCGATAAACTGGATCTAGACTGATATTTTTCATAATAAATGCTTTTTTCTATACAATTTATTAAATTTTTAATCCAATTGTGCATTTCTTAAATTTTATGTGACACCTATATTATCAACAGTACATATTTTAGACTATTCACCAAAAAAAAAAAAAAAAAAATTGCCGCGGATTTTCCGACGCTTTTTTTCTATTTACTCGAAAAAACGGCCGTGCGGATAATATGCCGCTGCGGATTATCAAGGCCGGCGCTAGGGGTGGGCAAGCCGAGCCCCTGCCCGGGGCGGCAAATTGGCCCTAAAATTAAATTTCTCAAACTTTTAAACATTTTCTCTTTCTAAAATAATTGAGTTTTAACCCATGATATACTGAACTTTTTTGTTTAAAATGAACCATATTTTTATGCATTAAGATATTTGGAATCAAATCCCTAACACCCTGTATATATACAGGGAGTTTTTTAAATATACAGCAAAAATTTGTTTCGAAGATACAGGGCGAACAAAATTTTTGACAATATAACAACATTTTATTACCAAAAATTACAGGTAAAGTTTTTTAATCTACAAGAACTGTTGAAAATAATGACCTCCAGCTAGAATAAGAATGCAAGAAATTTAATGATTTTAAAAATTATAAAAATGGATTTGACGAAAACTATGTTCGCCCTGTATCTTCGAAACAAAGCGGGTTCACAAAAATTATCTAAGGACAAAATATTCTTAGAATAGTCCAGGGAACAAACCCTTGAATTTTTGGCGTATGTTTAATAAACACCCTGTATATATTAATAATGTATGAACTTTTAACTATTTGAAATGTCAAAATATTTCAAATGCAAGAAAACTCACAAGCATAAGAAATTCCCACTTAAAAATAGCTTAAAACTTAAAAAAATAATTTTTTTATTATAATTTAATCAAAGGGACACAGTAATAGAATTTTTAACCAAATGTCTTAATTTGTCGAAACATGTATGAAAATGCGGGCGGGTGCGAAAAATCAGTCCTGACAATCTTTATCAAGCTTTACACCGTGACTATAAAATGAAAAAGGGTAGTCCCATTGTTTTATTTATGAATAATTGCCTTGCAGATTGGTTGCTAGTAAAATAGAGTGCGTTATATTTTACTATTAGGGCCTTTTTAAACTTGTGTTGTGACGTTGTGTTATAAAAGTAAGGTAAGTAGAATAATTAAAAAATATTCAGTCTTTATCAAGAAATATTTAAATAGCTTCTACAGGATGTTTCTTTTTAAACGATATTTTTGTTTTTTATGTTTATCCGGCGATTAATTAGGCATATCTCAACCGATTTAATTTTTTTTTTTTTTTTTTTTTACATTAGATAAAGCTATCAATGCACTTGAATCCAGGTTTGATTTGATAAGTACCCACACAGCAACTATTTCCAATTTTTATACAATATTTCTGATTTAAAAGACATTCCTCAAAATGACATTATAAAGTATTGTAAAGATTTAGAAACAGTGTTGACTGATGGAAATTATAAACGCCCTTGACTTAGCAGAAGAGATAGTAGCTGTTTTGACTTTGCTAAACAAAAAAGAAAGTCCAAATGAGATTTTAAAATTCATATCGAACCTGGATTTTGCTCCCAATCTTGGTATAGTTTTAGGAGTATTGCTGGCTCTCCCAATAAGTGTGGCAAGTAGAGAAAGGAGTTTCTCCAAATTAAAATTAATTAAAAAAATTTTTATGCTCCACAACTATAGAGGATCGACTAAATGGCTTAACAACAATAGCCGTCGAACATGACCTGGCTGAAAAAATTAATGTTAAAGAAATTATAAAACAATTTCAGAATTAAAAGTGAAAAAAAAACACTTTTAATTTCAACTCTCGGATTAAATGTATATTTAATATGTAGTAAAGTTTTAATATTTTGTGGTTTTTTACTTTTTTTTAAATATCTGTTCTGTATTTTATAATTATGCACCAGAAATGACTCTTTCCTTTTTTTTCTGCGCAACCCTAATTTTAATTTAGTGCCAAAAACATAAATAAATTAGTATTTTTTTGCTAATCAAAACTTCAACATTGCTTATGATTGCAATTTTTTTACTCGTTTTATTTTACCATTAATCGTGGAAAGGGTTTAGGTTATCTCTTTTAATTTTTGTTATAAAGGGGCGACATTTTACCTCTTTGCCCGGGGCGGCGAAGCTGCTAGCGCCGGCCCTGGGATTATATACAGGAAAATACGGTAATCTAGAGAGGCCCTTGCCCTCTCTAGATTAACTTCTTTAGGCATCATCCATACTAGAGAGTTACACCTTAACTGCATTAAAGGGTTATCGGACTTTATTAATAAAGTGGGTGACCCGAGCAACTGGAACTAGGAAACATTGGGTTTGGTGTTTGCGGTACAAAATGCAGATTAAAGCAGAGGTGCCCAGTGACATACAAACCCAAATCTAAGAAGAAGATGGTTAAAATAAGTAATAAATAAGTTTTTTTTTTTTAACTTTATAAGCAAATTTAGTATTTCAAACAATTCTGCAATGATTTGTTTTTACATAGTTTTTTGATTTTTACATTTTATTATAATTTGATTATATATAATTTGCTCTGCGAGTACTTAATCCTTATGATCTCTCTGGTTTTAATTAATTTCCCATTATACCTAATTTTAATTCAAAAATGAATAATTTATTAGTAGAATTATCATTTTAAATGCTTATATATTTTCATAAACGATCGACAAAATTGGAAAATTTTAGTTTTAAAAAATAGGTTTTTATGTAAACAAAACAAAAATCTTACATCACATTTTGTTGAATGTTAAAAAACAGCACTGCAAAATTAACTATTCTCTCATTTGATTTTAAAGAAAATGATAAAACTTTAGGTACATAAAATTTTAACATTCAAATTTTATTAGTATATTTAAATTTTTCTTCATAATAAAATTATTTTCATAGAAAAATAATATTTATGGAACTATTTCATAGTATACAAATAAATTTATAGGAAAATGGAAATAAGGTATTGGCATGATGCAAACATTTACTGAAGACATTTACAAGTATTATAAATGAAGATATTGTCAAATTCATGTTTTAATTATACTTTCAAGCTTTATTATTTAATATAATTATAACAACCAATTATAAATATGAAAAAAATGAGAGATGTAAGACATTCAAAACATAAATCTTAACAAAATGAAATTAATTTTATTTTCATATTGTAATATCTTGTTAATAATTTTTGTTTGGAATCAAATATTCAGATTTAAAAAGTACGGTTTTAAAACAATATTAATTTTCTAAAATATACAGAATTTTCATCATTTTTTTTTTATGGAAATCATAATTTTTTCTTCAATTATCATTATTTTTTTTTCTGTGAAATGAAGATAATTTGTAAACTATCAATCAAAATATAAAACTATTTAGATGCCATATTTTAGAATATAAATTTAATTTTTCAAATTAAATTTATATTTAGTTAAAATGTGAAATCCTTTTTTCTGATCCCAATTGCATTTAATTTTTTTTATGTTGACGTTTTATTGTTTATGTGCAGAATTTTTGATAATAAATAAAATCTTTAAAATAAATCATGTGCATTCTATTTTTGGACACTTTCTTGTAATCTTTCTCTAAATTTACCACTTGTATTCATTTTCATTTTAAAACACTTATTGTCCAGTGAAGGGAAAATATTTAATGTAGAACTAACTTGAATATGTGAAAAAATGAGATATTGTGTGATGTATTCTATATTAAATAAATTATTCGAATACTATTGTAAATACTAGAGCCAAAGATTCCCCGTTTAAAATTGCTTTCATTCTCCCTTTGAAAAACAAATTTTCATTAGACATATAAACTGTTTTTAATATCTGTGCAAAAAACTTTAAGAAATATTAAAAGATATATAATAACATTATGGATTCTCGTACAGAACAATAATTTTTATATAATTGAAAACAGAAATCATTTGGTGCTAGGAATTAAATATGAAATATTTACATTCACAAAATTTTTCACCAAAAATTCATCTGAAGTCAATAACATAATATACTCTGTAGCCTATTGTTAGGCAATTAAATTAGCTTTTTATATTTTTTAAATTATTTAAAATAAGCAATTTTGTTGATATTCTTCAGTTTGTATGTAATAAAACAATGGAACCACTTTTTTTTAATGATTTTAGAAACAAAATGCTGATTATGAAAAGTTTCTGCAATGAGTAAAAGCAAATAATAATTATACAGCAAATTAACTACTTATAACAGCTATTTAAAATCATCACAAGCATAACTATCGGAAAAACTATAAAAATCGTTTTTTTTTTTTTTTTTAACTTCATTGAAAATAAATTAAATAAATTAAATTTTCTGAGAACAATTTTTAAAATAATATAATATAATTCATATTTAATGTTATAAAAAATTATAATAGAGACATGTCGACAATTTTTTAACAGAACACACTAAAGTAAATTATTAGCAAATTGTGGTTACTTTATCTGACAGCGATTGATAGACTTCCTGGTCGTAAGTCATTAAAATGCCATTATTGTGAGGTGGTCTAGGGTAAAGTATGTCCCATCAAGAGTTAGAGGCTTTTGTATTTTTTACAAGCGCTAAAGCGGGGGGGGGGGGAACTTGCATTTCAGTGAAAGCCAAAACTAGGTTACCACCATGAAGCAAAAATGAAGCACTTTCTTCACTGAACCCCAGACGGTTTAGAGGTTAAGGTGTTCATAAAATTTAATTAGTAAAATAATTCAAGTTATCTACAAAAATATTTGAAAAACTGTGCTTGTAACAATATTTTTTGTACAATTCGTTTGATAGTAATTTGTCATTAAAAATAAAGACTTATATTAGTTCATTTGAAAATTTTAAATAGATAATGATTTATCATAATAAAAAATGAAAAATAATTATTTATCATGAATAAAATAATGAAAAATTAAAAAATTTTGTGATAAAAAAATGTTGCCACTTATAGATCTTTTTACTTTTAATGGTATGTTTTAAAAAATAAAACTAGAGAATAAAGAATTAAGGTTATAGATCAGATATAATTAAGATTTATATACTTGGTAGATAAGTAAAATTATAAAAGGCACAATAAAAGGATATTTAAATTAAGAAAAGTTCTGAAAATGTAAGAAATAAAATATAGATGAATTTATTTTACTTACAAAATCTGTCAGGTCCAAGAAGCTTTAAAATAATATTTGAATCATTACAAAGACATAAAAATAAAAAAAATATGAATAACAATTTCAAAATTATTAAGAAATAGTCTGATTCACTCAACGAAAAAATGAACATGACGTTAAATAAAATGATTAGTAAATTAAGAAAGAAATTAATGCAAAAATTAACTACAAATGCAATATTAAACTTTGATGAAATAAAGAATTTTTGATTTTTATACGTTATAAAAATTAATATTTACAAAAATGAGTGGATTCAATGCATTAACACTAAAAAGATTTTAAGTCACTTCAGAACTTTTACACAACATGAGAACTTTATTTTAAGTATCATCATTATTTTTTTCAAAAATATAAATGTTAGGCAAACATATACAAATGATATTTAGGTCAAAATTATATAAATAAAAAAATAGTAAACAAATACTTTAATATTTTATAAGAATATTACAGTTTTTTTTTTATTTGATTTGATTTTTTTATTGCAATAATAATGATAGTAACAAACTGTTGCTTTTTATCTTTTGTAATACATTCTATATAGCCTATTTTTATGAGTGTTGTAAAAATTTAAATTATAATTATTATTAAATATCATATCAGAGTGAGAAACTTTAAAAAATAGGAACAAAAGGACTAACCAAAACAAATATGAAAAATTAAATCTTAAAGTTATGTTTATATCAACTAAGATTCAGATATCTATTAGGCGAATAAAGACTAATTTTTATTCCATAGACAGTATCACATTTTTTTTTTTACTATTTTATTTAAAATGTAAAAAATCCTTTTATTATATTTCTATTTAAAAGTCAGTAGCATTAAGCTCAAATTAAAAAGTTATTTTTCCAAAATATATTATCATATATCTTTGATCAACTTTTTTCTGTGTAAAAAATATCTTTCAAATACTTTTTTTTTTTTTTTTTTTAAAAAAAATATATATTTTACAAGAAATTTCAAAAACTTTTTTTTTTGACAATTATTTATAAATATCTTCTTTTCTATTAGTATGTTTTAGAAGAACTCAATACACAACATTAATTATACATTAAAATATTTCCAATGACACAAGTTGGTTGGGTTTTGTGCTGCAAGGTCCAAAAAGGACAAGCTGTGCCTCCAATGACACAGGATAGCAGTAATGTGGTTAAGATTTAAAAAGAAACCACACTTGTTTCTTCAAATTCTTTGTTACTAAATTTGGCACATTAGACTTTTGATACTATGTAACAGCAAGCTAAATATTGTTGTAAGGTATTTTAATATCCACTGAGAAATTGACTTCAAGGAGGATTTTTTCATATACATAAGTTAGTATTCATGTATAGCATGAGCAAAACTTGGGAAATTCCCAAACATTTACTTCAACAGAAGGCAGAACATCCATCTCTCCTTGTTCAACAGTGGCTTGTATCAAACTGAAAATTTCAGTGAAGATCAATGTACCATTAAGTTGTAGTGAGCCATATTAAGCTCCTGATTTTTTTTTTTTTTGAAACATAATACAGATAATATAAATGATATTAACAATTTTCTAAAAGTGCTATTTTCACTAATTGCAGAACATGTGTTATTGGAATAAACCAATATACAGATGATAAGAAATGGTTTGGAAAATGGACAAAATCAATCCAAACTTCAGTATTTCCTTTTACTTAAAGGAAATTTGCAAGTGCTCTATTCCTCATTCTATTTATTTCACTTATCTGTAAGAAAAACTTTATTTTGAAGTGAAAAAGAGTTTTGAGCAAAGAATTACAGTAAATATATAAAAATGTTAGATATCATTATTTTTACTGGAAAGCTATGGTGTAGATTTTTCCAACTTCAATATTCAATCATGTTATAGCTATAAGAAATTTTCAAGCACTCAAAACCTCATTTAATTTGCTGTATGCTAATGTATTGCATGAGATCTTATTTCATGAAGCTAAGAAAACAGTAAACATAGCCCTAAGCAAAATAAAAAGTAAATATTGTTATTTTTACGATTTACTATTTTTTCCATGTTATGCACACATTTTATTTTACAAAATTATATATAGATTTTGTATTATATATGAAATAAAATTATACTATTTAACAATAAAAATTCATGAAAAACTGGGAAAATTAAGCATTTGTTAAATTCAACAAAATTTTTTAACAATTATAAGACTTGTAGTACCTAAATTCAAATAAGGATGTTGGAGTTAGTTTTCTGAAAAATAGGATATTTAAGATAAAATCTAAATTCCTAATTAAATTCCCTGTAAAAGTTTAAAATTTACATAAAATAATAAGAAATGAAAACTTAGAACGTTAAATATTTTTGGATACATATTTTTAATATTATTCTGTGTTTTAATGAATCTATTCTTCTATAACTAATCAAATGCATCAGATTAAATTATTTGATCTAATGAACATAGCAATTTAACTATCGTGTCTAACAAAACAAATGTGTAAAAAACAATTCCACTTATCATTTGAAATATTCTGAGTCAAATAAAAGGTTAATTAAAAACTATATAAACTATTTACAAAAAATATAGTTTTAATAAAAAATGTCTAAAATCAAAATCAATATTTAAAGAATTTACCTTTATTAGATTCTGTATCTGAAGAGTTATGATGAATTGTTTCAACAGTAGAATTTACAGATTTGGAACAATCACTATCACTGGTGTTTGAAAAATCACCTGAAAATATTAAAAAGAAAAATTATATTAGTTAAAAAGCTTGCCATTTCTAAATTATAATCGAATTAATATGAATTCATATTTAAAATTTTTTTGGAAAGGTACAATAAATACGTAGTATGCCTATAAATAGTGGTGTGAAAGTATTATTAAGTATGAAGATAATGTGTTCATATTATAATAGCAAAATGAAATGTACTCATTGTTCAGAACTAGTTGAGAAAAATATGCCTGAAAATAAATAATTTATATAATAATGTACTTAGATAATAAATGATTATACATTCAGAATTTGTAACAAGATTCCAATTATGAACACTGATTTGCAAAATATTATTTAAAATACAAAATAATAAAATTAATTTC
>JAPDSC010110246.1:1052593-1126292 GCA_026290005.1 Latrodectus geometricus | reverse complement strand
GGAGACTGATTCCCAGTATGATATTGAAACAATAACATCATACTGGGCATTTGTAAGGATTACATAACAAGAATGATGAAACATTTGGTAAGTTTGACATGATCAATTTATAAAAAATATGAAAGATCAAATACCTTTTATATTTTAGATTTCATCATGGCTAAGATTTTAGCTGTTATTACCAACATTCATATATTGTAAATTAACAAATATAATCTTGAAATCAATTTAAATTAAGATTAAAATAGAAAAACATTTTTTGAATATAAATCAAAAGTGATTACAACTCATGAAAACTTTACCTGGAGTTGAAGATATTGTTGGAGAATTTGAAGAATGTGATATATTTTCTTCTGTATTCCCTGTTTGAGATTCTGTAGGTGACACTAATATTTGACTGAGTCCTGTTGATTTTAATTTAACATTCTGCAAAATTGACACTCCTTCAGAAAGAGCAGGTTGAGTTTGTTCTTCATTTGTCTAAAATCCAAATATTTATATTATAAAAAATTAACAGTTATAAATACATATATAAATAATATATATAATATATACAAAATACTAAAAATATTATATTGTTTAATAAAAGAAAGAAATTTTACTTACTACAGAACAGTGCAATGTAGGAACTCTTTTTTCTTGACGAGATTTCATTTCAGCAAGTAAGAATGGATTTGAACAATGAAGAGAACCAGGACCAAATCTGTCTATTCCTTTTGGTTTTACAAGCGATTCATTCAAATCTACTTCTTTGTTTGCTGATAAATACATGAAATACATTTTATTTAAAACTTGATCTTTTAATTTCACAAACAATATATATTTCTAAAAATAATTTTTGAGCAGTCTATTTCCATAAGCATACTTTATTTAACTCATTTACAGAATGAAAACAAAGTTTATTTTTAAAATACATTGCATCACTAACATTTATAATAAAATTGCAAAAAACTTTAAACAAACACTTTATTTTTATTTACACTTTATCCTAATATATTTGAAATATTTATGATAAACTATAAATATCTTACAAAAACCTACACATTACATAATATCAAAGTAAATTACCAAATGCTTATTCTAATTAAAAAAATTTTATACGTTAAAATTTATGAGAAGTTATAACTTTCTGTAAACTACATATATACAGAAAATGATAATGAAAAAAAATCATCTAAAAGAAATTGTACATATGAATAAAAAAATATTTAAATCTTTTACTAAACCAAATAAATTTACTAGTTTTAGTCTCAAAAGTATATCAAGGGCGATTTTTTTTAGTTACTTGTTAAATATAAAGGAATAAGAAATGATGGGATGAAAAAGTTTAGAAATGAAAAATTTTGTATTTTAAATTTTTCATTTAAATTATTAATTTGTTTTATATAATAATTATATAAAACAAATTAATATAATTCTTAGATAATATAAAATAAATAAGAAATTTAGAATATTTATAAAACAAATTATCATCAAAATTACTGAAATTTCTGTTAGTCGTAAAAAAAAAAAAAGGAATCATTAACTCTATATGATCTAATAAGACTTGTTACACAATTTTTTAAATTCAATCTGATTCTATAAAAACTTAATATTTCAAAACGCTTCGTGTCTCATCAAATAAGTGTGTTATAAAATTGTATATACAGTTCATTATATACTTTTTTCTGTTCATCAGATTATAATCTATCTCATAAAATTAAAAAATCTGTATAATGAAAATTCAATATGCTAAACATTTAATAATCCTTTATAAAAATTCACTCATTTTTCTGCTTATGTTTTATAATATATAAAAATCTTATAAATTAATGAGCATAGTAAATAAAATGAACAGAGAAATAGCTTTAAAAATGACATATGCATCATAAATTACAAACATATTGTAATTTATGATGGATATGTCATTTTTATAGCATAATTAACAACATTTTAAATAAAAAAACTTCTAACTAATCAAACGATTATAAAAAGTATTTTTATTAATATTCAGAGGTACTATTATAAAGTTTGGTTTTATTCTACTTCTGAGGTCCCTTTTCTGTTCACAAGGGTAAATTATGAAAATAAAGTAAATATTTCAAAAGTAATTAAAATATAAACTTGAATACACAACTTAGACCACACAATTAATTTTCCCTTTATATATATTATGCTGAAATAAGATTAAAACATTCATATTTTAAACTAATCAATAAAATTTTTATCAAATTTTCATTTTTCTGTTCCCATAAAATTTTTTAACTTTACTAAGTAGATAGATCTTTAAAATAAGGCATCACTATTTATGTGACTTCAAGATATTTTAAAAAATTTTTTTTGCAGAAAATTAAACTGCAAAAGTATACAGTTTAATTCATAAACTCACTTTTAATGTATCTAAAAATGGATTGTTTATCATATTGTATTCAGTGTTCTTACAACATTTTGAGTAGTTGTCTCCATGTATTGGATGAAAATGCTTTGACTTTCACAATTAACAATAACTGTATCAGTTTTATATTTTCAAATATCAGGGAAGCTATTGAGATAATCATCTTAAATATATAATGATTTCAAATGTAAATGTCCGATTATTCAAAATTTAGGAAATAATCTGTATTAGTTTGTGCTATGGTTGAAAAACACAAATTTCAAAGCAGATACAGAATTTTTAAAATTTCTGTAAGTGTTAATTATGGTTATAATTTAGAAATGGAACTGAAGGATTATAAATACGACAAGAAAAACTATTGAATAGGAAATGCTAGCTTACTCTTTAAATGAAAAAGGTTAATATTTTGCAATGATAACAGGAGATATTGAAAGTTAAATATATATATTACAGATTAGTTTGCTTTTTACTCCACAGTCATTACTTGCACACAAAGACTTGCATACATATTATGATGAAAGAATTAAGGAAAAAAATAAAGCATGCTTTGAAACATTTTAGTTTTTATAATTTATAACATGCCTGGCAACATAACCAAAATAAGAGAGCAATCCAAAGATGATGAATATTTGTTAGTAAGATTATGTAAAAGTTATTAAAAATAATTGTATAGTCAAGGTTACCCATAAATTTGTTTAAATACCTAAATACTACATGATTACCCTAACTGCCAGTAATTAATTTTTTAAAAAAATGAATTCATTTTTAAAAAATTAAAATTTTAAAAGAAAATGAATTCATTATAACTTAAGTGTAATTAAATTTCTAAAATCAAAAGCAATTAAAAAAATTTCCATCATTCCGGTTAACATCTTGTATTTTAACACACTTAACTACTTATGATATGCTGCTTGAAGATTACAATTTATTGACTTGGTTAGGCCACAAAAAAACATAACAATATAGAATTATTGCATTCGATTTCCTTTTACAGAAAAAATTACTATACCTTTATCTCGCCGACTTCTTATTCCTAACTGAGGTGATGAAGAATGAAGACTAATGTCCCCAACACTTATTGTGTTTTTAGATGATTCTTTTCCTATACTATGAGAAGGGGAAGGACCAGTTGTAACACCTTTATCAGTTAAGTCATAAGATCTAGATTTATGTATATGGCTAACATCTGGAGATATACGACTAAACAAACTGCTAATACCTTTCATGAAGCTAAAAAATATAAAGTTTCCTTTAAAGATTCATGGTTAACAAATCAGTTATTCATATAATACTTTTAATAAAGAGACAAAGAGAAAAAAAGAAAGAACTAAAAAATTTCTAAAAAGGGAAAAGCACTTTTGTACATCATTTAAAAAAAAAAAAAAAAAAAAAAAAAAAAAAAATTTTCAGTAAAATATAAAAAATTTTCATCACCAATATTTTTATAGTTTTTCTGATCAAATCAAATACAAAATTTTACTAATATAATGGAACATAAATAGAAAAGTTGTAACAAGATAGGAATAGCTCATTATATTTTGCATTTTATCTTGCATTTATACAATAACACAAATATTGATGTAAATCACAGATATTAAAGATATTAGACAATAAATGATATTTAGCCTTTTATATCACTAAATTAAGACTTAAAATTGAAGAAAAATCATATAACCATAATATTAAAATATGGAATTTATTTTTAATTATTTCATAACTTTTTTAAGCAGTACAAGATCAAAGTATTAAGTTAGCTTCCTCAATAACAAAATAAAGTTTTAATGAGTGTTCATATGAAAAAAAAGTATTTCCACATAGTTAAAATTATGAAATCAAAAAGCTTAAAATGTAACAATAAAAATTAGATAAATGTTAAACATTTATAAAACATATAGAAGGTTAAGATGACATACATCTAATTTTTTCAAATAAATGATATATTTGTAATTTAATTAATATTGGTATGTGATTTATAATTTAAACAAACAAGATCTAAAATACATAAATAATTTAAATTCATAAATCCATAATTTTATATTCAATAAATTTAGTTTAATACAATTTAAAAAACTGAATCCCCTGGCTTTAAATTAATAGAAGCCCAAAGTAAAACGATGTTAAAATCAAATAAAATCCTTTGAAAAATGTCTATTTCTAAAAGTTTAATATAAATCCTTACATTTTCGATTGTTTCATTGAAATTATTTTAAGCAACATTTAAAAATGTAAAGGCAATGGAACCAGTAATAGAAATTTTTGATCATTTATTTTACATAAAATTAAAAAATATAAAATATAAATTCTTTGAAATTGTTTCATTGAAATTATTTTAAGCAACATTTAAAAATGTGAAGACAGTAAAAGAAATTTTGGACAATTTATTTTACATAAAATTAAAAAATATAAAAAATATATATTGTATTTTTTATACAGCTATTTTTTATTACATAAAATGTTTCTTAATTTAATGTTCTAAAGTGATAAAAAATATTTGAAAATTCAATTTTTCAGAAATTATACTTTTAAAAAATATTTGATTTTTTTAAAAAATACTTTTAAAACTGTAAATGCCTACTCACTAAATTTTCATAAGATTACTTCTTATTTTTTTTACTGTTACAAAAGGGAAAAGAAAAATAAAGAATCTGTGCATATATTAAATAACTTTTTCCTCAGTTTTTTATTGAACTATTATAATAATTGTAAAATAATATCAGCACTATTAAATTATTCCATTTATCTTAAGCATTACAAATTTTTATAATATGAATGATAATTAGAGTAACATTTTTTGAACAAATTTAACTTTTCATAGCAAAAATAAAAGAGAAAAACAATAAATTATTAATATTTTTTTCAAAAAATTGTTATTAAAAGTTTTATATGGAATGTTTTGGTATCCATTACATGATTTATACCAAATTATTTTCAAGAAGTATGTTAAAAAACTGGCTTTCAAAGCTTTATTTAAAATTATAATTATAATAAAATAATGGACAAAATTACTTTCAAATCAAGAACACTATAATTTAACAACCATAAGGGCTTTTGCTATTCTTCAAAAACATTCTGTCTCTAAAATTAAATACTTGGTAGCTACATCAAGGAATAAAATATAGAATATCACATTGTTTCCATTAAAGTCACATTGCATTTCATTCCTAATTATATTTTGGTATTTTTATAAAGAACATATTATAATTGAATACATTATTTTTTATTCCTGTTATATGGTAACTAATTTGGGAATACATTTTCATTTTCATAAATTACTTAAATTAGTATGTTATTACATTTATCATCACTTTTAAATAAATTATATTAGCTCTTTAGCTTAATTTACTATATTAAAAATAGTTGATTTTGTTCATTGAATGAAAATCAAAATTTTATTTAAATTTTTGAAATTAATATTTACAATTTAATCAATAATTTTTTTAAAGGACAAATCCTAGCAAACTGAAGAAATATTATGAAAGACATACTAAATATGCTCTTAATAATACATTTAAATATACTTTAATAGAAGATACAAGAAAGAGACAAATTTTTACTCCCACGAACTGTCATTATTTTGAATAACCAAAAATTTTCTACACCAAAAATATGCATGAAAATAATTATGGGCAATATTGATTGCACTCTTAATGATTTGAAATAAGAATAAATATACAGAACAGTATGACCTAAGTTAAAAATGTAATGAATTAGAAAAAAAAATTTAGACAATTAGTTCAATTATTTATATGCAACTTTTAGAACTGATAAAAGTTTTCAATAATTCAGAAATATTTTACTTAATGTTTTTATATCAGCCAGTATATAAATATTACAGACACTAAATATTATTTGACACTTTGTATAACATACAATGTAATACTTATATAAATATATACATATTAATATAGTCATCCAAAGGAAGTGTTCCATCGCCAGTTAAATTAATTACTACTAAAATTTTAAATATGAATCACAGAATGATTTGTAAGAACTATGATCATGCATACCCAGAACTATATTATACTGTCTTATGCAGATCCAGCAGTATATTCTAATAATTTTACTTATATTCTGATATAACAAATAAATAACTGTTTTAGAATATAAGTAAAAATAAAAATTTTTACTTATATTCTAATAATTTTTACAAAATGAAAAACTAAATTGAGTAATATATGCATAGGAAAATACAAAAATTATAATTAATATAATCAAAAAGTTTATATTTATTAAATATTTAATTAAAGAAAATTTTAGAATAATAAAGAGAAACATTATACTAAGCTTTTACTTTGAAATTTATATTTCTTTTGTAGTGATTATGGATTGATTTCAAATCACTAATCACTCTATATGAATAAATAAATAAATAAAAAAAAATTCTGTACAAGTGGTAAAATTTTTATGAAATATGAAGTTTTCACCTTAGAATAGATATGATAATAATGCAAGAATATTAATTACATTAAAAAAGTATTACGTGGTAGATAGACCATAAAGAAGAAAATTGGTTTGGAATAGTATATTAACTAAACATACAGAATAAAATTACTAGAACACCTGGGTAAAAGAAAGAAACTTCATTAAAATCTAGGAAGTTAGTTTACTTACAACATGAAACTGATGATTGAATGTTGTAAATAAAGTATAAGGGAGCTCATTCCCGGTGTAATATGCATGATGTCTGAAATGATGATTATGGTGTAATGCAGTTTTAACTTCAAACATATATGGGAAAAGAAATTAAACATACAAATTGTGTTTCTTAAAAAGGGGGAGGGAAAAGATTGATACTCAATGACATTAAGATTAGGAGAATAATGATATCACAGATATACAAAGATGATTTATTTTCTCTTAATATTTGTCTAATTATGTTTGAACACAGATCTTAAAAAAAAAAAAAAAAAAAAAAAAAAAAAAAAAAAAAAAAAAAAAAAACTTACTTAGATATTCTTAAAATGAACACATGCAAGTCTAAAATGATGATTATGGTGATTAGCCAGAAACAGATTATCTATTCTTATTGCAAAGTATACAGTTTTAGTGGTCATGATGCGACTATCAGGGTTTTACAGTAATATTAAACTTATAAAAGAGGTATTCTATCATCAATATCTATATGCAGCTTTCACTTAACAGTTTTTTCAAATAGTTTTGAAGATAATAGTTTACTTTACATTTTATTTGTGACAGTGTAGTTTTATTTTTTTGATCTATTATTTTCAACAGTTACATATTCCTGTCAGTTAATTTTGAATTTAAACCATCTTTTTAGAAAAAATCTGAAAGAAATCATAACCTTTTTAAGCACCCATTAGATTCACTATTATTGACTCTGGAATGCTATATTCAGTAACCTCCAGTTATCTTTTCTCTTGGCATATCAGATATAATTTTTGCTGAAAATAGAATATTCATCAATAAATTTATAGTAGCACCCTACTATTGTGGTGCCATTAATTGCTAGACAGAAATAAAACTTGATGAAACTGTATAGGGCAGTCAAAGAAAAACACATTTTGGAATGAGTGCCTCTATTACTTTGTTTTATGCCTGTGTATATAATGAGATTATGAAAATTGCTAAGCATAAATTTAATTTAATATACAGTAAGAAAAGAAGTTAAAATCCACAAAATTAAATTTCTTTAGTAATAGGCAAATTAAATAAATCAAATTTGAAAGAATTTTATAAAAAAAATTATATATTTTGATTCCAATGGTAACTTTACTACATGTAAGAATATTTTGAATATTTTCATATTTTTATTTTTAGACAAGTTATTTCCCTTTATTGGCTTTAATAATATTTGAAGATAAAAATAAATATTTGATGTGTTATAATTTTTTTAAAGCTAAGCATTAAAAATAATTTTATGAATTAAAAATTTCTATATTTGTAGAACTTTAGAACTTTTTATTTGCAACATATGTCACTAATATTAATTTTTACAATAATATAACAAGAAATATTCTTAAATTCGTTAACTTTTAATAATCAGAGATGCTGATAAATTTTTATCATAAACTTTTATATTTTAACTTCTATGTATATAACATAGAAGTTAAGTCTATATATATAACACAGAAGTTAAAATATAAAAGTTTAAAAATGATTTCTAATTATTTTTAATTTGATGCTTATTTATACCATCAAAAAAATGAAACTAATATAAATTAGTTAATGAAAATATTATTTTTATCCATAGATAAGTCCTCTGTGCACTTATAATTTTTTTTAGTTTTGAATTAAAACTATATTTTTCTCTATGCCAACAAAATAACCTAAGAATATTAAAGAAATCATGATTTTGGTGAACATTCTTTTTTCAATGCCTCAGCAGTGTAACACAATTGTTCAACTTTTTGGGGGGGGGGGAAACTCTTGAAAATGCCATGAAATGTAGTTACTCAGAATTCATGGTTTGGTGTATTGCGGAGAAATTTGAATGCATGGAGAAAAAATATCAAATGCTTTTGAAATATCATGAACATAATTTGGTAGTTTTCTATTATTGCCAAGAAATGTCAGTTAAAAGTTTGTAAATTTGATTCTAAGAAACAAGGAATATTAGAAGTTAGTCAGTTACTGCTAATGACAGAATTTTCTTATTGGTAACTTGAAATGATAAAGCTATTCAGTTGTAAAAACAGCCCCCCCCCCCCAACGGGGAAAAAAGTTTTTAGACAAACAATCAGAAATTATCTTGATCAGAGTATCTCTGCATAAAGCTGACAGATATTACATTGATTTCAAGATAGTAAGCTGATTGACAAAGGTGGGCTGGTGAACATTGAATTGGATACAAAATAATTGGACAAATGTGCTGTTTTAGAAATTGACAAATCCCAATTTAAACTAGAACAAGACATATTGTATTTTGATGAAGGGGCATTCAAAACCACCAAACATTAGTTAGGGAAAAATCAATTACATAACAGATAGGTTAGTAGTAAAAGCTAGAATTAGTGTAAATGGGTTTATGGATCAGCATATAATTTGGAATGGAAATTTAGTAATTATGATACATGGTAATTTAATTAATAATTAGCAATTTATTCAAAGGTATTCAGCAACAATTCTGACACTTCATGTCAAACTTGCATACAAGACACTGATAATTCATTTCTTTTAGTGCATGAAATATTATATACAGCTTACCTAGTAGAAAATACAACTGAATTTAATTAAAGTAAAAAGAGTTGTTAGCAAGGTTTCCAGATATAAATCCAATTGAAGATGTTTGGGATAAAATCGCATGAAAGATTGCAGTAAAACCAGAGAACGTTTTTTGCTATCAGGGACTTGGAGATTGCAACTCTCCAGGAATAGAAAAATATTCCTAAATCTTTCTATGATCAGATCATATTTACACAAAATAGGTATGTTGCAGTCTGAATTATTCAAAAAGGGATCCTAAGTTATATTAAATAACTTTTATCACATTCAAACAATATACTTTAACCATTTTAAAAATATACCTTTTATCTCAATGACATATAATCAAATTGTTACCTTGAAATATCTTTTATTATGGGAAACTAAAAGGAAATGTTTTTTCTGATAATTTTAGACTCAAATTAACATACAATTTTCTTTGCATTCCTTTTTTTTCCATCATTACATTGATTATATTTGCTGTTTACATTTTAAGCTTAAACTAAGCAATTAAACAATGGTTTTTTTTTTTTTTTTTTTTAAAATTTTTGATCTGTTTTCTAATTTTTGTTTTATAAAAATCAATAAGATAACTAGCTCAAGACTAAACTAGTTTGCAAAATAGAGACTGAATGAAAGCTTTATGAATAATAAATTATAAATTATTTTCTTATAATCAATCCATAAACATTAGATAATCAATAGAAAATAAAAATTTCCTAAACAAGTAAATAATGAACAATCAAATTCAGATATAAAGGAATTTTTCTGTCTAATAAAAGGTAAAATAATTTATTTTACAGTAACAAAACTGATACATGCAATTTGCTCATGGACTAGGACCCTGCTTTTGGATAGAACTATACAAATGAAAATCTTCAATGAGACATTTGAAAAGAAGACCACCAGAGGCTGTTCACAAGGAGGTGTATTATCACCATTACTTTGGAATCTGGTTGTAAATAGCCTATTAAAACATCTTAATTCTATAGGTTACTATACCCAGGGGTATGCTGATGATATTGTCATACTCATCCTTGGTAAAGACTTTAACATAACTTGTCAACTAATGCAAAATGCTCTAAGTTATGTAGGCAAATGGTGTAAGGAAAGGAATCTGGATAGAAATCCACAGAAGACCAACCTTATACCATTCACAAGAAAAATAAAAAGGGAGGGATTCTTTATACCAAAACTTTTTGAGGTTGAAATCAACGTTGCTTCTGAGGTGAAATTTCTGGGCTTAATTCTAGACCAAAAACTCATCCGGAATAAACATGTTGACTACAAAATCAATCAGGCAAAAAAATGCATTATGACACGCAGAAGCCTGCTTGGTAAAAACTGGGGTCTACAGCCAAAATTGATGTTTTGGATGTACACAGCAATTGTCAGGCCTACTTTTACATATGCATCTGTGATATGGTGGTGTAAGGTGGAACAGAAAACTGTGAAGGACAAGGTAGGAAGTCTGCAAAGAATGGCCTGCTTGTGTATCACAGGTGCAATGTACACAGCACCTACCAGAGCACTAGAGGCAATTCTGGACGGACTCCACTAAATATCTTCATATGCAGCACTTCGAGAATAACTGCATATAGAATGAACTTGCAAAATCAGTGGTGTGATAAGCCCTCTTCTGGAGGTCATACTACTATTACCAAAAAAATCAACCACCCAACTCTCCAAATGCCTTCAGACAGCATGGAAAGAACATACGTGTTTGAAAGACCATTCGAGGTAGTTTTTCCTACCAGAGAAGAATGGAAAAACAGCATGATTAAAAAAAAAAGCAATGCTCTTATCTGATTTACTGATGGATCAAAAAAAGGCAACCTCTCAGGACTGGGGGTCTGTGGCGTGGCACCAAGATTCAGTCTTTATAAAGGGCTCGGGGAACATGCCACTGTCTTTCAGGCCGAGGTTCTTGCTATCGCCAACTGTCTGCAGATAAATTTAAAGAAGGGCTACCAAGGTAAGCATATTCTTATTTTCAGCGACAGTTAAGCTGCATTGATGGCTCTCTACTCATTCCAAGTCAAATCAAAAATTGTAATGGAATGTAAAAATCTCCTTAAGGAACTGATAAATGGGAATAAAATTATTATTTGGGTTGCCAGGGCATATAGGAATAGAAGGTAATGAAAGAGCTGATGAACTTGCAAAACAGGGATCCTCTTCCAATCCAATAGGAATGGAACCCTTTTGTGGGATCAACATGAAGACTACAAGGAAGGCCTTTCAAAAATGGGAAAAACAGGAGATGAACAAAGTTTGGCAAGACTCTCCTGGACAGAAACATGCAAAAAGTATGATTTTCAACTCATCTGAGAAAATTGCATCTGAAATTCTTAGACTCCCAAGATTGAAGACCTTCATACAATGGGACTTTTTAAACAGGAACCAATTTGTAAAAAATGCCACACAGGGGTAGAATCAGCTCATCATATCCTATATGAGTGTGATGCTCTTGCCCTTACAAGATTCACTACTCTAGGTAATCCATATCCTAAAGAGTTACACTTAAACTCCATTGAGGGCCTATCAGACTTTATAAACAAAGTAGGTGACCCAAGACAATGGAACTAGGAAAAAATTGGGCTTGGAGCATAGTACAAAATGCAACAATGCAGAGGTGCCACATATCTGACAAGCTCAAGAAGAACAAAACTAATTTAGTTTTCAACATTATTTTAACTGCTTAACAAACAGAAGCATAATGGCTTAATCAACATTTTCATTTAAAACTTTTATAGAATTTTCAAAACTAATTTGCCACTGGTTTTACTTTTTTATTTTTATTATAGAATATAAAATTCTTTAGTTTTATCTTCTTTAGTATGGTTTCATAAGGATTTTTCGGGTAGCATTTGCTATCAGTAACATTGCAAATCACATTTTTTTTACTAAGAAGACTTCTTAAAGTTGAATAATAGATCTTCAATATATATAACATAGCAATATGAATGCATTAATATTATTTCCATGATATAGATTTCAATATGCAAGTTTTTAAAAAAGAAACCATTGCCTTGTCATACGAAAATGAGTCAATTTTACAAAGATTTTGAAATGATTCATTGATGGCCAAGAATATAAGAAAGAGGCATTAAGCCATTGAAGTGAAGTTATGTTTTTTTAAAGACCTTAAATTATTTTTCAACATCAGTATACAAAACACAATGCACAACTTTATCTAATTGTACTAACTATAAAATATAAATGGAACTTGTATTAAAAACTTAGCACAACTTTCACTAAAAACTGTTTCATGTTCAGCCAAATCTTAAATTAATTAAGTAATTACTAAAAAAAAATTAAATCTTAATTTATTTTTCACTTTTTTGGCTGAAGTCAAAAAAATTTTGATCATATGATTTTAAGTCCTGATTTGATTATATACATAAAAGATTTCAACCAAGTAATTTTTTTTCTTATTATTATTTCATTAACATTCATATTGGATAGTTTCCCAAATGTTTATAAAGCTAATTATAGCTGTGTTTTAAAATTTAACTTATGCTAGCTTCATAATTATGATTTAAAATATTACAAATTCTATACAACATTTTTCAAATGTTATCAATAAACACATTCAGTGTGTTTATAAATAAAGAAATCAAAACTCTGACCCTTAAATGCTATAAACATGTAAGAATTAAAAAATATAATTACTGCAAAAAAATCTTGTTTCAAATTGGTTTAAAACATTTATGAAGCATCATATAATTAATGTTTTATTTTGTGTACCTACCTCTATCTAATAATTAAAACATTTTTCATAATGGAATATTTTCATCATGCTTAAAAAAAGTTACATTTTAAAAATTTTAAGAAATTAGGGGGAAAAAAATCCAAAAATTGGGCCTTTCAAAATATTTCATAGATCTAGCAATTTAGTTATTCGAATAGCTAAAAGCAAATGCTACTATAGTTCAGTTTACAGCAGATAAAAGGAGGACACTGATTTCAAAAAGTACAATCTTTGAAACATTAGGGGAATATTTAAATACAAATAAAGAGTAGTGCTGTAGTATTACTGGGCTTGAAATCAGATAACATTCACTTTATAGGCATGATCCATTCTCTTTCTTTATTTAGATATATAATTCTTGGTATTACAACATATCATAAATTAATTCTGTGACAATTTACAGTTTTTCTTCACAGTTTCTAAGAAACTTGTAATTTTTAATTAGGAAAATACATTCAAGCATACTAAAATGGTGATGTAAGCTTTTTTTCCGTTTTTTTAATACAAAACATAAGTTTTAAATTAAAAACATATAGCATTCAAAAAGCTAATTGATTTTAGTGTTTAACAGCAGTAAGAATGTATGTAAATTTTGTGTTTAACAGCAGTAAAATGATAGTTTATTAATACTAGAGCAGTAAAAAAATGCAAGCTTTTCCTATATAAAATCTTATACTGGTCATGGATATGTTTAAATCAGATCATGGAATTTATAACAAAACAAAAAATTAAGATAATTCTATACAGTTGATTAATTAAAATA
This sequence comes from Latrodectus geometricus, assembly GCA_026290005.1. Classification (NCBI taxonomy): domain Eukaryota; kingdom Metazoa; phylum Arthropoda; class Arachnida; order Araneae; family Theridiidae; genus Latrodectus; species Latrodectus geometricus. Next base: position 1,112,240 of record JAPDSC010110246.1, on the reverse strand, counting down.
CTAAAAGAAATCATGTAAAAAAAACAAAGTTTCTATATTTACTATATCATTTGTTTTTCCAAAATTTCTATTTCCTCTTTAGATAATTTTGAAATCTAATCAAACACATCATCAAAAATGAAACACATCAGAGCATTTTTAATAAAAAAATCACATGATCTCAAAACAAAATGTTAATTATAAAAGGAAAGCAATCTTATTGAAATTTTTAATTATCTCAATTAATCAAGCAATATACAAAGTTTAAATATTGCTGATAAGTAAAGTTCAATATTTTAGGTTTCTTTTTAATTTTGCCATATATAGCCTGAATTGTACTTTTATGAGTTTCAGATTTCATTAGAACATTTTAGCATAGAATTCAATATAAAAATTTATTTTACAATTTAATATTACAAGTAGTATTTGTCATAAATTAAATTCTATTTATGCAAAAATTTACACAATTATTGTACTTTTGCAGAAAATATTTTTTGAATTCTAGCAATACACAGAGAATATTTCATGCTAGTGAAATAATAGCTCAGATACTTCCTCAAAATACTTTAAATCTTCTGAAACGTGCATTTGATAACATTCACGATAAAATTTCTAAATGTAATATTTCCCAGACAAAACTGCAGTCAAAATTGGGTTTTATAAATAACCATCTTTTGTAAAGGATTTATTAACAAAAAGAGTGCAAATAATGAAAGTTTCAAAAGCTTTATCTGCATTTGGCTTTATATATAAATCAGGAAACTCATATAGTGATAAAGGAATATCATCAATGCTAAGTGTTTCATTTAATTTTTTAAAAATGTTTATTAATAACAATTTCATAAAAAGATAGCAACATATTCATTTATCAACATTATAAATGTTTTCATACATATTTTTCTTCTTGGCTGCAATATGTTGTATAAGAATAGATGAGCTTTTTATTTATACAGTATATTTTAGTTTTAAATTCCTATTGCAGAGTATTGCAGCATGAGAGATGCTTCTTTTTTGAAATTATTTTCTTCAACTATTTAAATAGATTTCTTATAATGGCACACAAGGATAAAAGACTGAATACCTTTAAAGTGAAATATCTTTATTTTTACATAAATAACTTGAAAACAATGATTTAATAAATCACTGCATTAAAGTTTAATTTGTTGCAATGTCTTTTTAATGCTACTGATCCTTTTGCTAATATGAGTATCTCATTAAATCGTAAATGACAAGTATTGCAATTTTGTTTGATTTTCTTATCACTTTACAATAATTTTTTGTACAAAAAAGCTAATTAGACAGGAATCTAAAGTTTAGAGTGTATACAGAAGACTACATATTCCATGACCATAAACAGTCAAATCGAATGCCAGAGTTTTAATGATTCAGATGGCAGCTTGGTTGTTATTCCAGGAGTTGATTATAAAATTATGTACATAAGACACAAGATTTACTAATTATATCATAATTAATATTAAAATTTTTCTTCGTATTTTTAGTGATACATAATACACACTAAGTTTAGAATTCTAACTGTACATATTACATATCGATCTAATTGCATTTTATTTTAGCTAAAATTTTCGAATTTTAAGAGAGTAGTAGTTTCAATATCCTATTGAAGCCAAATTTCTTTGAAGATGAATATTCAAAATCTTGAATCAATGAAAATTATCATAATTATTGTAATAAAAACTTTGTAATTGTAATTGCAATGTTCTTAAATGAAAAATCAGTTAAATGTCACATACAAATCTGAGAACTGGATGAATCCCTCACATCAAGATGTCCTACTTAAATTTTCTCATGTGAAAAGATTGCTTTTAATACAGCTTGGAGTAAATATATTTAGAAATGAACAGTTTTCTACTTGCCTAAAATGGTGCAAATTAGTTTTATTATTGAATGCAATTTTTTTTTTTTTTTTTTTTTTTTTTAAATTTCTGATCCTAAAACACTTTTAGATGTTTTTAACATGTTTGAACCTCGAATACTGGTAATTCCTCATTTTTGATATCACACCCCCTAAAAGAATACTGTGGTGTTCATTAAGTAATTTTAATATTTCTCAGTTGATATTTTGAGAGGGGGGGGGGAAACAAACACCAGACACAGGTGTATGCATATAAATATATAAGTGTGTTCATTAATAATTTTAATTTAAGCAATGACTCCAATATAAGCTTATCTTATCATTGGATAACAAAGAATTATTAGAATACCCAGCTATTTTGTTCTTAAAAAAATTAAAGACAAACCAACAACAATTTTTTTCTCACACACATGTAGTTCATTAACTATTTCATCAAACTTTTGAGCCAAAATTTTTCTGAAATCATTTATTTGAAACATTAATAAACATTTTTTCTTGGATATAGTCAACACATTTTAAAATAACCAACAAAATTCTTTTTGCCTTTCATTCCAAATGAATATAATTTTGATGACTAAATAGTTTTGTAAATTATTAAAATGTAATGGTATAAAATAAAGTTTTATTTCCATCCCCTTACCATAAATACATAAAAAAATAATAAAAAAAATAAAATAAAATTTATTCCCTTCAACACCATAGCTTAATGATACTCTACTCACACAACTAATTTTACCTTTTTTAGGAATTCATTTTAAAGTTAAATTGCAACTGACAAAAATTTTTAATTATTTTTTACGAATATTTATCTTTATTATTATAATTTACGAATTTTATCTTTATTAGTAAAGCTTGAAGTTAGAAATGCGATTCAAATTTTTTGATCAATTTGTTATTGTTTATAACATTTTTTTATAAAAAAACTTTATGTAATAAAATTTAATACAATGATACTTCTTTTTCGAACTTGTAAGAAACAGTACTCAAAACCAAAAGTTTATAAAATAAAAATAAAAAAATTTTTAATTTTATAAAACTGGTTTGATTAAAATTAAAATCAAACTGCTCTTTTATAAATGAAGTACTATTTGACTAAGTTATTCAGCATGAACTTTATATAAGAAACACACGTAAAATAGAACATATAAACAATTCTTATTTTCATTTTAGATGAAAAAATCAGGCAAAATAATCCTTTATTTTCTTTCAATATACATTTTTAAAAACACATCTTTCCGTTTTTCGATTTAAGAAAGCATTTTAAAATAGTTTTACTTAATAAACCATACTTTAGACATCAGTCATTTAGATAAATTTTTTTGTATACAATCATTAAATTTTATTCTTTTTGTTATTTAAATTTCTTTTTCACTCTCCTTCATTATTCTCTTAATAACTCCATAATATGATACTTTTTTTAATACAAATTACACCTAAATTCACACTCAAAATGTTCTCAAATGAAATTTCATTTCTGTACTAGGAATGAGTTTGTTTGTCGGAGTTTAAGTATGAGTAATTCATCTCCTCAAGTGCATAGTCTTTTGTTTTTTACACAGTTATGGTTGCATTTTTAATATAAATTACATAACAAAATGATCTTTTATTTCATTATTCTGAGCACAGATTAATAAATGTGTATTCCCCCTAGAATATCAATTTCCTAAGGACACTCAAACTTAGTGGCTATGATCACTCTTTTCTAAAGTACACTGCAATATTTGCCTTAGAAGTTGTAAATTATGTTTGATTTATGGGTTGTAGAATGGAAGTTAACAGTAAAATTTAAATACAAATTGCTTCAAAAGATAAAGGATTTCAATGAATAGTACATTGATCTACAAGTATATTACCACATTTTGCATAAAAAAAATGTAGATCCAAGTTTCACACCCATAAAAAATAAACAAAATTATAAAATTTGAAAGAAGTATAAGTGCACAAAAGATTTTCTTAATTTTATTTATAAATGGGAATTAAAATTACAATTATGTCCATGGGACCATGTTAAGAATCAATCACTAGATTGTAAAATTGTGAGTGTTCATAAATTAGAGGTTCTTAAAAGCAACTGTTGACTATAAATATACAAAATGTTCATACAGTAATTGCATAGTTTTGAAAAGTAGTTATCTTTTAGTTTAATGCTAATAAACGAAGAATGTTTAAATTAAAATACATATGAAGAAATTTATCTAAACAAAACTGAACAGAAACGATTAATCTGTAACTTAAAAAAACAAAAAAATCTGAAAATCCTTTGTTCATAATAAAAAATAACTTATAAAATTATAGAATATTTCCATATACTTTTGTATCAAAACAAAACTTTATGTAACTTGTTTTACTTCTGCATATTTACTACATAGATACTCATTAACCAGCATAAGAATCGTAATATATGTGGGTAAAACAAACATTTTCATTTTTTTTTATAAGAATATTAATTTTAATATGTCCATAAAAATAAAATTTTAATGTTTATAAAAACAAAATATATTCAGTTTATACATCTTTGGTTTATTTTTGTATGTTTTTTGGTAGTCAAATAAAGGTTTTACATTAATTTCACAAAGTTTTCCAATTGGCAAAATATGCCACCATATGGGGGAAAAACCTGGTGATTTTTACCGAAAAATAAATAGCAAAGATTAATATTTTATATAAATATTACTTAGTTTAGAAGCTAGAGACACAAACTGATGAAAAATACAATTGGATTCTAACTTTTCATTTCCCAAAAATGCATAAAAAATATACACATATAATGAAAAAAATATATACATAATATAAAAATGAGGATTGACATTTCCTAAAAGTTAAGATTGTTTTGTTTGTTCATGTTGATAGTGCAGGCATTTTTTCCTCAATATAGCAATTTTGAAATACAAAGCGAACTCCAAATCATCATAAGCTTGACAACCAACTTCAGTAGGTATAAAACAAATTTAGAAAATATAGTAAGCACTTTTTTTTAAAAGAAGAAATTTTTTAATATTCAGTTTCTTATATTTGGAAAGGAATTTGAGTCTCAGTTATCAGTAAAAAAAAGTTATAAGCAATATTTCTTTAATATTTTGTGGTGAAATTAAGTTTTTGGAGAAGAGAAATACATTCATTTACAGTAAAATGATATTAAAATGTCAGCCTTTCTTTCTTCAGAGCGTGGACAAAATTGAGCGAGAGTATTCAAGCATAATTGTGAACTAAACATTGGGGGTTTAGTATTTGGCTAATCACCTAAAGGGACAACCCCAAGGGCCCTCAGTCATGAAAACAGTTATGGGCACTGTAGGCGTGGGCCTATGATGGGCTGTTGTGCCACTGAGTTTGCTTTATTAAAATTAAAATTTTCGGTATTCCTTCCCCTTCTAATGATTATTCCTGAAGAAAATACCCTTAAACTGAGAATTGTAAAATCCAAGTTTCATTACATGTAATGATGCATGCAGCAAATCTTTTAAATATATAAATGTTACATTTATGAATTTATTAGTATAATTTTTGATAAAGTTTTATGAACGTTACTTTTATAAAAAACTGAAATGAGAAAAACTTCCCTAAGTTTAAAATTAATTATTTTTGTTTAAATAAGCAACAAACAACAATAATATTAGTTGGGCTAATCAGAAAAGAGCAATACTTTATGCAAACACAATAGCTAGAACATATTAATAGCATTAAGAATTTTTTAATTTAGAGAAGCAGTTTTTTTCCAATGGCACATAAGTGTTATAACTAAACAAATCACAAACTTATTAGATAAAAATTATAAATGTAAAGAAATAAACACTAATAATTATAAACAATATACACACAAAGCTCTATTGTTTTAGAACAGAAGTGGATATCATTTGTGCATGGATAATAAACATCAATACATAATATCATTTCTAAAATATTATAATATTTTTGTTTTGCTCATGCAATACAATATTTAATATAATGTTGCAAAAATAAAATAAAATTATTTAAGAATTTAAAACAAAACGGAATTAAGAGAAATCACTATAAATGAATTAAGGAAATATTTTATAGGAACAAACTCATGCATAGATAGAAACATTTATGATAATAAATGGAGAAAAGATTGAGATTTATTAAGAACATTTTCCAGTTAGCTCCATTTTAATATAGTTAGCAATAAATGGAAGACTGTTTTACAAACCAATCTTGAATTTTCTAAGAATAAGACTGTCAGTGTTAAATTGGTGTTTATTTTTTAAAAATGTTGCTTCTTGACTGACTTGTATGAAAATTACAGCAAATAAGAGAATAAAGGCAGATATTTCAAAAAACAAATTTATTACATTAGCAAACAACTGATAATCACAATTTAATGTACTAAATTGTATAAGAGTGATTATATTGACTATATTCTTTGAAGGACTAGAAAAGTTCTAATTACACAAATAAAACTGAAAAATCTACATCAACAAATCCTAATTATATGAATTTTGTTACAATTAACAAAAAATTAATTTGGAGAATACAATGCATACTGAAATTCAAATAAAAATTATAATGACAGTATATAGTAAAAAATATTATGATTGTACATACTTTTAATTGTTTGATTTCTACATTACAAGTTAAGTGACAATACTTAGAGAAATATAGCAATTCAACCCGAAAATATATTCTATGGAGTTTTTCTTTTTTTTGAATCTTATAAGCAGTAGGAAATATATATAATTACAAAAAGAGGATCACTTATTTGTAGAACAATAATGTGATGCAAACTTATGGATAATACATATTTAATATATATATATTTTAATTGGACTATTTATACATAAAGAAAAGTATTTTATTTGCTTAACTATTTTTTAAAACTAAACTGTAGAAAGTTAAAATACAAAGATAAATTTATGTTCTCAAAATGATGACAAACATGTTTCTTAATTTTTTTTAAAGTAGAATATGAAAACTGGTTATCTATGCTTTCACTAGTTCATTTTATTCAAAAACAGACATAAATTTTATGATTTTTTATGTAAAAAAATATAAAACAATCGTCATATTATAATAAACAGAAGATAATTTATTATGAAGTTATTTTAACTGATAAAAATGATAAAAGAAACTCATTATTAATGAATTACTTAAAATAATACATATATAAGAACTTCAGTTTTATTCCCACTGAAATTAAATAGTTAAAAAAATGAAATTAAAGCAAATCTTATTAGAATTATAATAATGCATATGACATAACGTTTGAAATTTGAAAGTCTTTCATATAGGGGAAAAAATGATTTTTGTTTTTTAAACAAATAAGAAACACGAATAGATTTTTAAATTATATAGTCATATTGCAATACTTTAATAGTAGCCCTTTATGGGGATATTTAGGCAAAAAGATGAAAAGCTTAAAAATAAATCTAAGATTGAATAAAGAAATGAATTCTTATAAAATATTAATATACTTTTGCAGAAAATATTAATAAAGATGTTACTATTAAAATAGGGTAATAAATTGGTAATTAAGTAATTTTACATAGGCTGAACTTTTCTAATATTGAATATGTATATCACATGTTCCTTTATTGACAGCTTTTTTCACATTAACACAATCAGAAAAATAATTTACTTTTAAACTTTTACCTCATGGTTCAAAATAGTCTTGGACAAGCATTAAGTTCAATATTATTTACTAAATAGGATTTTTTTCAATCAGGAATGATCAATTCCCTTTTATCTAAGAATGCTTAAAAAACTAATTTTTAGATAAATAATGATTTTAAAATTAAAATAAACAGTCAAAATAAAAATATATTGAATTCTCAAAATTTACTCCTTTTACTTCATTGCTATTTTACCCATAATAAATAGTATTTTAAGCTAAAACAAGACTATAGTTTAATAAATATTTATAAGCAGTAAATACCCAAGAAATTAAATCTTTTGTTTAATTATTATTTAAAATTAAAGTATGTAAGAATAAATTTAATTTATTAAGAAAGTTCATGTATAATTAAATGTGGAAAAAGGTTTCAAAAACAAAAACATTGATCTTACAACTATATTAAAATCAAAAATTATGAAAAATTCTTTAAATTCAATACCTACATGGGAATTTATTTAATGTATATTTTACTTTTTCCAATTACATTTTTCATATTTATTTATATACATAAGTAATATCTGTGGAAAACAATAAAAATCAATGACTGAATTTCTTATAACTGCTTTAATCTTATTATAAAATAAATCCTTTGATAATATGAATGAAAGTTTCAATTAAATTGATTAAATGTATCGAAAATAAAACAGTGTTGCAATAAAAGTTTAACTTACAAAAAGGACTTATTTACAAATTATTAATGAAAAGAAAAATTTAAACGATAAAGTGATAGAAATTTTAATAGTGTCAAAAGAATTAATATTCAAAATAAATACAATAAAACTTAAATAAACTATGAAGCTTTTTCCTTGACATTTTAGTTTATTATTATTATCTTTTCATATTCTTTAATTTAAGAGACTTGATTTTAAAAGAAAAGTAAATAGAGCATAGAAAAGAAAATGATTAAAAAGTCGAATAAAATACTTTTATTTTTAAAAAAATAAAATTAAATGCTAAAAAATAAAATTCAATATTCATATTCAAATTTCTTTTTCAGATTCATTTTAAGTAAAAAAGTATCTTTAACATTTTTATATGCTAAACATACATTTTTTTTCTTAAAACGAATCTAAAAAAATTGAATATAAATATTGCCAGAAGAAAAAAATTACAATCATATTCATAGTACAAAAATAAAACCAGAGAATTGAAAAAGATTGTTTTTTGCCATTATGTATTAAAATTTAAAATCATTGTATTACTAGTTATAAACAATGTAACTTATTTTAAAGCAATACTAAAAACTAATAATAAAAAAACTGAATATAAAATTGACGAATAACTTATTGATTCTGAAGTTCCATTTACAAAACAATTTTTCTCGAAAAATAGCTTAATGAAATAGTTACTTACAAAATTAAAAAGAATTTTTTTTAAATGAGTGAAATTTTTATTCGATAAAATATTAATTCACACAGATAAAAAATTAGAATACAAAAACTACACTAGTAAGAATGTAATACATTAAAAGAAATTTTGAGAGAACAGTTGATAGCCTATTACTGTTATTAAAAATGAAATTTTGATACTGAATGAACAATTTATTAATTATGTTAAGCTGATAGTTTTATAAATAATAAAACTAGAACTTTCTATACATAAAATTACAAAATTATTTTGCATGTGATTAACAGTCATCACAATAATAAGAATAGATTAATTAAATTAATAACAAGTACAATGTAAATAAAAAAAGAGATTTTAAAGCAAAATTTATTCCCGAACTTTACTTATTGTAATTTTTTTTTTCAGTAGTAGAAAATAATATAAAAAATATCAATATTTTTTATTTCTAAAAAAATTATGTAATACTAAAAAATTAAATTCTTTATAAGGTTGTAAATAGAAATACAAACAGCTAATTTCTAATTATATAACCTTAACATTTCAGTGGCTTTTTAGTCATATAGAATTAGTGGTTACAATTTTTATATAAAATTTTCAATTCATTTAATATATATACTTTTCACAAATTTATTTTCAAAAAAATGATTTGGTTTTTGTTAAAATTAATGGAATTATTTTAAAAAGGAATATTCAATTTTTGAACAGTAAAATTTTAAAAATAGCAAAAAGGAAAAATATTGCACATATGTTTACAAACACACATATTATTTACATAAAGTTAACAATAGCCTAATGAACATTGCATAACAAAAGATGTGCATAGATAAAATAGATTAAAAAAATACAATTAATAAAAACTTAACAAATAAAATTTATAAAAAAAAACTAGGAAATAAAATATCTATACTTGAATGTAATTTTACATGGTCTCTTTATTAAACATATTCTTATTCTTTAAAGAATATAAATGCATAATATATATTTTATGAGATCATGAAGAAAAAAAACTGCTTCTCATAATATAAATTACAAAAAAAGTATATAAAATAAGAACATTGTAAGTGCTATTTTAACATCAACATTTTTTAAAATAAAAATATGGTTTGTCAAAGACATTTTCAATCTTGGCACTAATATCATTGTAAATACTTATCACATTTTGGTCTAATAAAATGCCTTATGAAAAACCAAACATTAATATTTTAAAAAAACTTAAAAAAGTGTCAAAAACAATATTTTACAAAAATTTCTTGAATCTTAACGTTTACATAAAGTAATAAGTTTATTAGTTTAAAGTGATGGATTTATTAAGATGACAGTATATATATGTATATACACAAAACAGCTTTTCTTTCCCCTGAAATGTCTATATTTCATATTGAGAAATGATTTTATTAAATATACTGTGAATAATAGTTTACAAAACATTTTTATAAACAATGAGAGAACTTTCTTCAGGGAATTAAAAATTTGTCTTGTATTAATTTAATTATGAAAAGTTTTCTTTTTCATGACTAAATTCAAGTTTATCAACTTTTTTTAATAAATAAAAAAAATAAAAATAAAAATAAAAAAAACTAATTAACTAACTAGCACCTAAATTAACTATTTTACATTTTAGTGATACAATACTACAAATGTATCATATATAAAATTCTTAAAAATTTTCAAAAATGAAGTAAAATATTAAAAGGAAATTTTTTTAAAGAGAACTTATATTGCACGCATATTGCATTCAATTTCCTTATATAAACAGTTACAAATCACATTTTACTCTCACACATCTTTACACATTCATAATCTAAAAATGACATGGCATAGTTTAAAAATTGATTTTCAACAGGTAGTTAAAGTAAAACATACATTCTCGGAGTTCTTCAAGAATATTAATGGCAGTGAAACTTGTAATTGATAAAAATACCCTTGAAAAACGGAAGATATAGTATTCTAGAGTGCCCCAACCCTGAAAAGTACCGGACTATTATTCAGAGACTCACCCTCTTTCTTTCTTCTCATTATCAGGTGATTTATCAATCTTTACAACACAATCAGACGATGCTAAATCCCCACTTAGTACACTGACAGATGTGCTACTGCTACCAGCTCTATCTCTAAATAATAAAAATATAAAAAAACGTAATCATTAAGTATGTTTTAGTATATAAACATAGATTTTACAAAACATAAGGAAGCAATCACTGTACAAGTATAAAAAGTTTATAAATGATGCTATTGACTGAGAATTATATTTTTATCTAATGATTCTTAATGCAAGTAGAAAATTGTTATTGTTAAAACGGAGAATTATTGAAAAATGTTTCAGTAAAAATTTTTCTTATATTCTTATATTTATCTTCTTTAAGATTCAAAATAAGTAAAAGAAATGAAGTTTCAAATTATAGAATTATCAGAATTTAATGTTCAATTAATATTAATAATTGTTACTTTAATATTAGTCATGATAATAAGTTATGGTTTCTTAAAACATTGTTTAACTACAAGGAAACAATTATTTTAATTACTATTTCATATAAATAGTACCTTTTCCAATCACAATTTAACTACAGTTACTACAATATGTGTTTGCAAGGTTGTAGTAACAATACTAGCCTTAATGTAATGCAATTTTGAAAATTTTTTTAATTATAACTTTACTCAGAAAATACTGACAGAAAGAAATGGAAATTTTCTTAAAAACAAACCACATTTTTAAATTGTAGTTTATTTACTATAGAAAATAATAAAAAAACTAGAAATTACAGAAAATTATAATTTTTCTTTACAAAAGAATAATAATCTCAATTAAAATTTATGAGCATTAGATATTAGAGTTTATAATATTTCAGCATTCATATATTTAGTTATAGAAATCATAGAATTCTCACAAAAAATAAGATTACTTATAAAACTTTCATGATATTAATTTAGAGAAAATGTGGCAGTTAGATAGAATTATCAAGACAAAATGCATACTTAAAGCAGTTCTTTAAACAAACTTCATGAGCTAACACTCATATTAACAATAAGAGAAGTAACATTTTATAAAAGTTGATTTACATTAAAAATTTTTATTCAAAAATTTTAATTTGATAAATACTTAAGATTGCTTTTCCATCAGATTATGTAATAAAGTATAATTATAAATTTAGATATAAATAAAGACCTAAAATTAAAAAAAATTACAGCCAGTAAGCAATAGTTTAGAATTATCATATAATGCAGTTAAAAAAATTGAAAATTTCAATTTTCAAATATTAATATTTAATTAACAAGTAACAAATAGGTCAAACAAAAATAAATGTAAATTTAAAGACATTAAATATTACCGAACTTCTTCAGAATCAGGAGACAATGTTGGAGTGGAAAGAGAATTCCTTTGTTGATGAAAAAAGTTTTCTAGTCCTTCTCCAATATCTTGAGGTTCTTCTTTTAATTCCTTTCCTTGAATTGCAGGGCGAGTTGGAGCTCTAGTCTTGGGTCTTTTTGGTCGAGCTTTTCCAAGATGTTCCAACTTTTCTGACATAGGTGAAAGACTAGGCAAACTCTCTATTATATAAATTAATAAATTTTACTATTATTTCATAGAAAGTTTAATGACATGCAAATTTGATAGCAAATCCTTCAGAACAAAATTCCCTAGATTGTTTTTTAAATTAGAAACAATCTTGCGAATATTATTCAGATTGAATAAAATATCACATATTTTATGCAAGTGATATGTAATTTGAAAGTTAAGCATTATGAAAGTAAAATTAACAATTTTTAAAATACATTTATCTAAACATTATTTAGATTTAATTTTTAGATCAATGACAATAACATTTAACATAATGAAATATTTACAATTGTACTTAATTTTAATCTTATTCAAATAATAAGATAAAAAAAAAAAAGATATTTACGTAACATTTATTAACAGTTATGGTGATAAATTTAGAGATGAAACATGTGCAGTTCATTTAACATACAACAATTTGAAAAAAAGGTTAAATATACAATTCAAAAATATTTTGAAGATTGAAAAATACAAAATTGACACAATCCTTGAAATTTAGTTAAAAATACTTTATTAGAAATATACAAAACAAATATTAAAATAAAATTTCCTTTTTAAGTTTACTTTCCATTCTCAGTAACTAGTAATTTAGGGTAGCTTCTTCGTTGTGATATATACCAGTGTTTCTCAACTGAATTTGCTCCAAGGACCGGTAAAATATTTCGGCACGTTCGCGCAGACCGGTAATATTAATAATTCGACCCAATGCACAATTTTTTACAAAGATAAATCATGAAGACATATATAATTTTTAAAGCATGTTGTTTGTTATAATTTACAGATAAGATTGTGGACTATATTCACTTTCATCTGTATTCGAAGGGGCGGACGACGTACTTGGTTTTTGAAAATCTTTTCTTTGCACGAAATTTAGTAATGTGCGTTTCGTTTCCTTCTTACTCATTCTGGTAAATGACTTTATATACCTAAAGTTACAGAAATAGTAGTTATAGCATAATATTAAATTCAGAAGTTATTAAAAACTTACGATGATAAATAGTTTTCAAGAATTGCCCAAGTGTGCAGAATAACCAAAATCAAAAACAAAACGTAATCAAGACGCCAGACGCCTTGAACACTGAGATACTGCGATAGTCAGCGTTCAAGTCATCAGGGATACACAAGGCACCAAGGCAGACAGGCACACCCTAACTGGTGTTCTAAGCAGTGTTGCCAGAACAATTTGATAAAAAGGAATAAGTCGACAGTTCAAAATGTAATAGATTTCATAGAATAGTAAAAAAGGAGTGCCGAGGTACCGGCAGTTTGCTTTTTAATTTAGGTAAAGGGTAATTCTGTAAATTTCATAAAAACTCAAAATAGTAACAGATTGGTGAGTAACATGACAACGTAAAAGGACTGCTGAATAATAATAATAGATCTATTATAATTATAATAGATTGGCAATGCTGGTGGTACGGCAATTTATGAAACGCGATTAGGTACATAGTTGCCAGTTTGTTGTATTTTTCATCAAAGATTACATTATTTTTTAAACTAGTAAACTATTATTATTGTAATGTAGGTACTGTATCTGTGGTCGGCCCTTAAAAGCTGGATATTTCGCGGACCGGTACTGGTCCGCGGTTGAGAAACACTGATATATACAACTAAAAAAAATAAAGATCCTTATCACATTTGCTTTTAATTAAAGGAATACTCTTTGTTGAGTTTGTTTGCTAGTTATAGGATAACTCACGTCAAATTGCTTTGCTTAAATTTTTAATTTTTACTATAACAGACACAATCAATGTTAAAATATTCACTAAGCAGAAAAAGGGTAAATAGTATACTTGGTCCAATGTAAGCCATTTAATGCCATATATATATGTATACAATTATGATAAAACACAGTTTTTTTGCAATATTTCTTTTAATTTTAACTGGATAACTTTCAGCAACTTTTTAGTTTATTTACTTAAGAAATATAAATATATGGACCAAAGTAAATTGCTATGCAATGACTCACGTAAGATTAAAGAAAAATAATGTATCATGAAATAGAAGTTTTGAGTGCAAAATGGCTGATAATTGAATTCAGCAATGAATTCATAGTTAACATAGAGAATAACACATTTTTTTCATATAGCACAAATATTTATTTTATAACCATAAAAAGTATATAATATAAATTCATTTCATAACATGAAATAAATTAGAAAATACTTTGATAAAATTTGTTGGCCAAAGTAGCTTTATGTTACAACCCATTAATAAAATGTTTAGACCAACACTTTCCTCAGAATATTAAATAAAAGCCTCTAAATTTTTTATTGATATAGCCTACAGAAGTCAACATTTTTCTGAGAAATAGGTACATAAGTATGTGATTAAAATGTCACTTGTCTGTGATATATCTGACAAGTCAAGAAATTTGGTGAGTGATATATATGATTCCAACATCTACCTTATTAAATCACAGCAGCCATTTATCTACTAGATGAATTACAATCAATCAATCAATTTTCAAGAACTGTTATAAAGAACTATGAGCTACTAAATGAGCAAATATGTGAGATAATGCTTTTCAAATTTACGTTATTTTTTAAGAGGATTTTCTATCAAGAGTGGCCTTTTTTCAGGTATCGAAATTCAGATAGCATAAAATAGAAATCAAGCATCCTCTTCTATTGTTACAGAGATAGATATCAAATTCTAAATCTTTAACTATGGAAAACTGCAGTTTTACTAATTACAATAAGGACAATGCATATGTAATAACTGGAATCATTTGCAATAAATAGATAACTTTTTATATTCATTGATGTTTATTAATGATAAGTGTACTTCTTATAGATTTAATATTATAGAAAATATTCTTATGCTGCACAATCTGCTGCTTCCATATTTAATGCGATTTTATTTGGATTGTATAACAAATGTGCTTCTGTTTTAACATTTTTTTTTACATTAAAATCTTTATAATATAAAAATTTTAAAGTCATCCACCTGAGTTTTCTAAAAAGCATTAAGATTAACAGTGATATCCAATTAAACAGTGAATTCAAATAAGCAAAGCCAACTTAAGCTTAAAAAAAGTTAGAGAAAAAGTAATTTTTTATTTGTCAACTTCACTTAATAGTTCTATTTGTATGTATTAAAATGTAAAGAATGTATTCAATAAAAAGAAGTATTAAATGTCAACACCAGAAAATAATCTTCCATGATTTCTACTATAATATCAAGCACATTCCATGCTACCATAAATGCAAAATAATTAAATAACTAGTTCTATATTATGCTGTAAAAATTTTTAATTCAAAAGAAATTTTGAAACAAAAATGTTTACATGTAGTAAATGATCCAATTGCATTGCTTATGCTTAAGAGCCCAGAAGTTAAATCATTACAAAACACCAGAATTTACAGTCAACTTCGAGCTTGTAACAAATGATTTGAAATAAATTCAATCATTGATAAATGAAAACTATATACCTGTGATAATTTTCTTTAAATAAACATTGAAGGAATCTAATGACCCACCTACATAGCAGTTAAGATCCTTGTATTCAGGTTTTTATCTTCCTTTGCTTTTACATTTTCATGTATTAATTTTCCCTTCTAATGAGGAATTAAAAAAATAATTCAATTTTGTTATTAAACATACACCAGAATGATTCATTTTTTTTTTTTTTTCTTAGAAAAAATATTGAATAGCTATCTAAATATTATTAAAGGATTGTGGGAACAGAAATTTTATTACAATTTTTCTTGATGCGTGTTTTTATAAAATAAAAAACAACAAAACGGAAAATTTTTCATAGAATGAGATACTAATAAATGGATAAAAAGATAACATGTTAAATACATGTCTGTGATTTTCAAAAATTTTGTATTCGATATTTAAATTTAGATATTGAAAAGATACTTTGGAAAGATATTTTGAATAATCAGTCCAAACATAAAAATTTATGATGTATCGTGTAAAATTTAGATATATTTATAAAAAATACAATAATTGGTATTTAAATATTTGATAACAGAATCATTACTGTAAATCAATGAAAAATTATTAAAACTTGCATATAAAAATATGTAGAGTAGTTAAAAATTGAATATATTACCATCATCTTTAGGTAAAAGATCAGGAATGTCATCAGCAGCCATTCCCTCAACACTGTCTGAAAAAGAAGGAATTGCCATAACACACATTCCAAATAAAAATTTCAGATATTTTTTATACTGGTACATTTTTAAGATTTAGAAATTAATATCAACAAATTCTCACAGAATTTCAGAATATAATATTCAAAGGGTATTAAAATATTTTTACCTTTAA
This sequence comes from Latrodectus geometricus, assembly GCA_026290005.1. Classification (NCBI taxonomy): domain Eukaryota; kingdom Metazoa; phylum Arthropoda; class Arachnida; order Araneae; family Theridiidae; genus Latrodectus; species Latrodectus geometricus. The sequence goes on along the minus strand of JAPDSC010110246.1, from coordinate 1,095,578 downwards.
ATAATAAATGTCTTTAATAATTAAAATCAATATTAATTTAAGCTAGTAATATAAAGTATATTAATTGAAATGTAAACCACAGTACATAATAATTTTAATTGTCATAAAATTCTTTTATATAATATTTTAAAAATAAATAAAAAATTTTAGAATTCAAATGCCGTTAAATGTTTAAATTATTAAAAACAATTTTTAAGAAAAATATTTCAAATTAAACATTTTTTGTAAATCATTAAAGAAGAGTAATAATTAATTTACGTTTATTAGATAAATTTAATAGTACAATATAAAAGTATATTCTCTTCCCTTTACTTAAATGTTCATATAATAAAAATAGATTTAGATTATAAACATAAGGTTTCAATATTTTAAAATTCACTTTCAAAACTAAAATATTTTGAAAAAAAATGCCTTATTTGTCAATTATTAAAATAATATACATATATTAGTACAAAACAGCATTTTGTTCATTACAAAGAAATCACTTACCTACTACAGACTGGGGTCTTAATTTTCTGGCATGCACACTTTTTCTTTTATTAGTGAGCTTTGGTGTAGCCTATGTATGTGGAATACAAAGTTTAATGACAAAATAGTCTAAGATCAATTTTTATGAATACACTTAAATTAATAAAGAAATTACCTTAAAATAATTGATTTCATAAAATGTATTTTAATTTTACACTTTATAACACAGAAGACAAAAAAAGATTTTTATATTTATTTGAAATGTTTCTTATTTTTTCAAAATGATGGGGTGCATAATAGAGCACAGGAAAGTATTATTCTTTATAAAATATTTAAAATTAACTAAATGAAATAATACACTAAAAGACATTAGGGATAAAGAAAAATAAATATTCATACTTCATTTAACATCATAAGGGATAAATTTATTTAACAAACATAACATCATTGTTAAAACTGAATCTAAATAAATCTAAATACAAATTAATGTTTAAAATTTTTATTAATTAAAAACATAAAACTGTGAGTATAGATACATAGAAAGAAAATATTGCAAACACAAAATTTATAACAAATGACATTCAAATCCTAAAATTAAAGAAATAATTCGTAAAATGTGATGTCTAAGTTCAATATGTAATTACACAAAATTTGTTTTAATTGTTTTGTAGAAAAAAAATCAAACATGTTATTTAATTATAAAAACTTTGTAGTACTTTTCTACAAGTTTTTAAAAGGATCCTCAATATAGAAAGATGACAGTCATTTTTCACCAGAAAGAAATAATAATTGTTTTAAAATCCAACCTACAGTTCAACCAAGCATTTTATAGTGGTTATTATATTAAAATAAAATTACAAGAAACAAAACATACTATTTATTATTCTAATCTCAATTAAGTACTACATTAATAGAAAAGCAAAAAAGTGTTTTGTTTCTTTAAAAATTCCGTACCTTTTTCATGATTTTTTTCATTATAAACTTCAATTGGGAATTTTCCCTAAAAACTAAATTATTATTGGTATCAAGTTTTGTACTGTCAGAGGGGTATTTCATAAGACTGATTTTGATCATCTCAAAATTGACATTTTCTTAAACATACAAATATAATTTAAATGAAAAATCTGATGACACATTATTCTTTTTCCTCTTTTTATTAAACAATTTTCATTTCATATGTTTTGAAACAAAAATAGGATACCAAAAGCAATTTTTTCGTTGCTAAACAATTTAAAAGACTTTAAGCTACATATAAATATCTGAAGTGCAAATCAAACTCCCCAACTGTTAAATTGAAAGCAGAAACAAACATTTAATAACTTTTTATTAATTTTTTAAAGTTTAGGAAACAAATTTTGAAATCTGAAGTAAAGACTTACATAGAAAAATTTTCTGATTATAAAAACGATTAGAAAGACACATTTTAACAACAATGAATTAAGCAGGATAAAATATAGTTAGTGAATACACAGTATGAAATAAAGAAATATTAAACAATAATGGACCTCAATGAAATGAACAGACATGTTTTATAAATAAATAGGTATAGAAAAATGATACAGAAAAGAAATAACCATAAATAATAGAATTATAACTAGCTGGAGGAAATTAAAATATTTGTGATTTAACATTAATATTAGATTTTATTACTAAATTAATGCACATTTTTCGAGTAAAGAACATACAAATTTTTTTTCCTTTCTTATGTATACATATTAATATTACTGGTATTAAAATGAGTAACTAATTGAAACTAATAATTGAAAACTACTAATTGAAACTAATATAACCAATTTGTTTCAATATTTTTTAATGCACTGTTATAAGATTATATTTACTTTTTCATTATGAAGTTCTACAATGAAAAAATTATTTATACCTCATTTCGGAAAATTCAAAATTTTATCATTATTTTAAAGGTGGCTTTTAAAACATCATATACTTTAAATATAAGCTTCAATGCAAGTGATGAGAAGCTTTTAGGAATGTTCAATAACATAACCAAAAGGAAATTGAAAACAGAAACACAAGCTTTTTTACTTATCAGTTTATTTCTAATAAAATTTGCATATAATTAAAGTAAACATAAATTCATCTATTCTCCAATACATTGAAAACTTTTATGCAGTAAGTTATTTTTTGAAATTTAACATTAATTTTATCCCTCAAAATATATTACATAAATGGTTAACTAGTTATTTCTTTTGCTATAACTTTTACCCATGAAAAATTTACCAGATTATACAGCTCTAAGAGAATTACTAATCACAACAATCATTGACACTTAAGATGGAAAATGAATTAATAAACTATTGAACAGTACATCAGGGTATTTTTCCTTCAGTTGTCAGTTAAATTTATAAAATACATTAATTGAAAGCAGCAAATAATTTACATATAAAATCAATTACAATAGGATTAAGTTAGATGGAAAATATTTCCTGCTTACTTTGGAGCAAGAAAATTGAAATGCACCTTTACAGATTACAATAAAATCATTATAATGAACTATTTTAAAAATTGGATTTTATATGGAATTTAAAACATTAATACTACTAATCACATTGAATATTACTACAAAAACATTAAATTCCATTTTATATGGTATACATAAAGTTTTAGAGGAGCAATGTAAGAAAAGCACAATGAAGTTTATAATAGAATATTTTATACATACCAAATTTAGCCATGCCAGTTGCTGAGAGCATTGTAAAAGATTTATGTCCATTAAAAATCAATGCAAAATTGTTTATAAATGCATATTAATATTTTAAGAATAGAAGTAATATAACAACTTACAAGAGGAGAATCAGAGTTTTCACTATAGCTATCACGATCTAATTGTGAATCACCACTATGGCTTATTCTTAACCCACTTTCTGCACATATACCACTCCGAAGAACATCTGGAGTATTACAACGCTGCTGATTCACTTGTTCATGCTGCAAAAATCAATTATAATCACAGAAAAATATTAAACCATAAAAATAATTTATATAAATTTGATATATTATCTTAAGAAAAGAAATAAATTACGATATTTAAGTTAACTTTAATAACTGATTTTTAAAATAAAATTTTAAGTTCTTATAAAATTACAGACTTAGAAATACAATTTTAAAATGCAATTGTAGAGTAGGTAGATTACAAAATGAATATGGACAATTGTTAAATAATTTTACATATGTAAAATAATTTATGTAATAAAAACATTTTTCTATGTAATTGACTATTTCATTAACAAAATAGTTGAAGATATACTATTTTAAAATTATGGTAAGAAATGTATTAATAAAATAAATACTATTTCAGCATTCTATATTCCTTTAGTCACAGCAAGTCAAAATTCATGACGCTTAAATAATGGAATTAGCTAGATTTTCTTATTTGCATTATTTCTAATATTACCTTTCAAGCAATGGCATTATATTTTCCTCATTTGATCTATAAGAATATTTAAATTTGGTAAATAATTTAAAATTTAAATGATTTCATATTTTAAATATTTAATTTCAGCAATAAAATTCATAATATTCTTTCCTCCAAAAAAAAAAAAAAAAAAAAAAAAAAAAAAAAACTGTTTTTGTTTTAATCAATTAAAAAAAATTCTATGCAATTCATTAAAAAGTCTCTTTATATTTATTATCTACAACATCAAAAGCTAATACTGGAATTAAAAATATACATACATAATATTTTTTCCAAAAAATAACAAGTTCAAAATGTTTTAAAAATAAACTATTCATGACCGGTTTTGAAGAATATGTAAATTGAAATGTTTTAAATTTAGAGCAGTTTGTACTACAAATATGATTTCTCATGATATACATTTGTGACTGATAACATGACATGAATATCTCCATTGAGAAATTCATTAAAATGTATTTTGATTCCAATGAATAGGATGAGAAGTCAAAGATTGGAAAGGTACATTTAAATCAAATAATCTTTTATTCAATCTTGTAAAGCCATTGAAAATTTTAATTCTAAGTAATATTTATTATTTCAAAATTTTCTTCAATATAAAAAAAATTTTTTTTCTGCACAGAATTCTTGAATTGCAACTCTTAAATAAACAATCCATTAAAATCAAGATTCAAAATTTGGTAAAATAATTTTATAGACTGGTAAGTAAATAATTTTATATCAAGGCCTGGTGGCATGATTATAGCACTTCATATCCCCAAGGTTGAGTTTACACCATCAAGGTGGACTCAGCCTAACATCTCTTCAGTGAGTCAATAAAATGAGAGTACCAAGCATACTTGGAAACTAAACATTTGAGGTTTTTAATTAGGCCAACCACATAACTGAGACATGTTATGCATCCAAAGGCCTTTGGTCAAGAAAACAAATATGGGTTTTGCAAGCATTGCCTCACATATGGACTGTCATGCTACTGAATTTTGTTTAATTTTATAAAATTGATTAATTTATAAATGAATTTCTGATATTAAACTTTAAAATCCTTTAATTTATTTGCAAGAATACATGATGTGTTATATTTTCGAGCAATAAAATTAATTTCCTATAAAAAAAATTAAAGAACCCCATAAATTGTGTTTTTTACAATAAATTATTCTGATTAAAATAATATCTTTAAGATAATTTTAAGCTCATTTTTTCAAAAATAAAGCACCAGAAAAAATGAAATTCATATAAGTCAAATTATAAAAATACATCAAATTTATTTTAATGAATTTAAAAATTATTTGTCTAGTAAGTAACAGGAATAATTAAATTATTCAATAAACCTACCAATTCTCTGTGACTTCGAGATAAAGTTTCAATGATTTCGTCAAGTATCCGATCAGATACATGAGCAGCTACAGATAAATTCACTTCACTAGAAAGTAATGTTTAATAATTAAGCAAAAATTTGAAGTATACACTTTGATTATTTAATGGATATTCAAATCAAAGACATTGTTCATAATGCATAAATTGTATAGCATAAAATGTGTTTTTACACAAGGAAAATTTTGAAAACAAAGGAAAAGGAAAGGATTTTACCTTATGGAATTAATACATACTCAAATAAACATATATTTAAATGATATATAATAAGTAATAAATATAACATTTTTTTTTCATTAAGAATCCCCAAATAGTGAAAAAAAAATTAAATTTGAAAGAAACTGATTTCAAGAATAAAAAAGACAAGGTTTGGTTTGAAATTAAGTTTCAATCAAGAATATACTATTAAATGATTATTATTTAATAATTTAAACATAATATGCATTTAGAAATTACTCTCCTTTAGTGAATATGAAGTTTATCAAAATATCATCAAAAACCAGTTTGCAAATATAATTCTGATTTTAGATCTATTTTCCATGTAATTTTAAAAAATAGTTCAGAAACTAAAAAAAAATTTAGCTCAATTTCATTGTTTTACTTATATATATTAATATGCAATAAAAAAAAAAACCCAAGATAATTAACGAACAGTAAAATGTATTGTAATTTTTCAGGAATGTGGTTAAATTAAGCTTTGGAAAATAGCCATATTTTTCCATTGTTTGAATTATTAAACTTAAAAAAATTATATTCATTTAACATAAACATTGAACATGTGACAAAAATAATGAATCTTAGGGTAAGTATAAAACACTATTACATCTTAAGAAAACAATGAATAAAAATATCCTGTTATAATAAATCATAACATAAAAAAATGTCTGTTACATAATAAAAACCAAATGAATGATTAAAACTGTAGATGGTTCAAAGATTTTTAAATACATAATGCACAAAAATATACATTCAAACCAATGATTTCATGTAGTAATAAAAATTAGGCATGATATTAAATACATTTTCGATCATAATTATATAAATATCATACATTTATATGTGAAATTTTGTCTTTATTCCAGAATTCATTAGTTAAACCAGTTAACAGCTACAAATAAATTTTGTTTTCTGCAAACACTGTGAATGTGATATAATATGTTTAAAACACAATAATCAAACAGAGTTGATAAATATTGTAAAAATGAAATGATTTAAATGTGTATTGATGTCAGAATGAATAAAATGAAATCTTTAAATGTGACTTAAACAGAACCATTATTTACAAATTATGTCACATTACAGGAATTAAAATATCCATAATGTAATCATATTAGGGAAAAAAAATGTGAGCATACATTATTGACGAACAAAATGCATGCAAAGTAACATCTTAAAGTCCTAATTGCATTGGCAACATAAAAAAATGAATTTCAATAATTTTAGTTTCTCTCAATAATTTTATACATGAACAGTTCATTAAATAACACATTTTGTGAAAAATATTGCATTCAATAATTTATTGCTGGTAAAATATGCCCCAAGTTTTAAAAAGGTAGATTGGCCAATTTTAATGCTTAACCTCTTTGCGACGGGCGAATCATATATGCACTTCGTACGGACGCATGTGAGGGCTGGGCGGTTTACCCGTGAACTCCTGAAGAACTAGCCTAGTGGACGGGCAGTGCAGATATGCATTTTAAGCTAGAACAATTTTTAATATCCACTAGATGGCACTCTGTGTCCATTACATTTAAACTGACCGTAGTTTTAGTATTCTGACCTTCAGATGTTTATATTCTGGCTGTCTTTTGCATTTTGCTTGTCAGATGTGGCTGGGGAGGGAGGAAATCGTAATGTAAACAAACGCAGCTCGGCTCTTCAACTTTCCACGTGATATATGCATTCTCGCTTCTGATAGCTCTCCGAACACTTTTTTTTTGTTTTCGCTAATATGTGGGGTCTTTTAGGGTTTTAGCATCAGTTTTGTTACAGTTTGTATTGCTTTCGGATATATTTTGCGCACTTCTCTTGTTATTTCGGAAAGCCTTGACTCTAGATTATTATGGCAAGGAAGCGTTATTTATCAGAGGCTGAATATACTCGTAAGGTATATGAATTAACTTGCGATATAAATGAAAGTGATGATTCATTTGCTAAAGAGTTAGAAAGTGATATTTCTAACGATTCTGACACGGACATTTTGTCAGAGACTGAGCTGGCTGAATGCCTGCCTTCCACATCCCGTAAAAGTTCGACGGAAGATGCTTCATCTTGGACTCGAGAGCTTGAGGAATTGCATCCTCACACATTTACTGGAATACCGGGAACAAAATCTATAGATCAGGCAGAAAAAGAAATTGATTTTTTCAATATTTTCTTTGATAATGATCTTTTAAATTTTATTGTTGACGAAACAAACAGTTTTGCAGGAAGCACTCAAAGAAGTGTCCCATCAACTTCTAAATCGGCCAAATTTTCAAATCTAATAATTGAAAACATAAAAGTGTTTTTTGCAATGATAATACTGATGGGCATTATCAAGAAGCCTAATTTGAAAATGTATTTTGCTACAAATGAGATAATTGCGACTCCGTTTTTCAATGAAGTTATGCCTAGAGATGTTTTTCACAACATTTTAAAATTTTTGCATTTCACCTCAAACAAGGAAGCTAAAAAGTTGGAAAAACTCAGATTAATTGTTGAAAACCTGAAAAATAAGTTTAAAAGAACCTACACACCCGAGGAAAATATTTGTATTGATGAATCGCTTTTTGCTTGGAAAGGAAGCCTTGGCTTTTGTCAATATGTTCCGTCGAAAAGATCGGGCTACGGCATAAAAATATAAAAATTATGCGAATCAGTATCTGGTTATGTGTGGAGCTTTAATTTATTGCAGTAAAGATACAGAAATATTAACCAGCGAGGGCTCTTATGGAGAAAAACAGTAGAAACAGAGTAGTAAAAACATTGATGTATGACTTATTTAAGAAAGGGTCTTAACTTATACTTGGACCACTTTTTCAATTCCCCATCGCTTGCGGAATATTTGTATTCCGAAAATACTAATATTTGCGGAACAGTAGTAAAAACAAGAAAGAGAATGCCCAAAGACTTTCCAGAAAGAAAATTAAAAAGGGGTGAAATGGATGTGATGCAACTTGGCAACGTGAACGTCATTGCATTCAAAGAAAAAGAAAGACGTTTTTATGCTAACAAGTATACATGAGCCAGAAATGGCTAATTCTGGCAGAAAAGATAAAGTCACGAGAGAAGACATTTTAAAACCTAGGTGTATTATTGATTATAACAAAAACATGGGTGGTGTAGACATAGGATATGGAGTTATGACACACCATTCAAGTTTCAGAAAATCGGTGAAATGGTACAAAAAATTATTCTTTGGGCTTATGGATATAACCATATTGAATTCTCATATTCTGTATGACAAAAAACACGGCACTAAAACGCCACTTCTCCAATTTAAGATTAAATTAATTGAGCAAAGTTTAGAGAATTACGAAAATTATAGAGACGAAAAGCAGTTTACAGTAAGATCTGTACCAGCGGCTGCCCGATTATCTGGAAGGCATTTTCCTACACTTAATCTGAACAAAAATAGGAGAAAAAAGCCGCAGAAAGAGCATTGTTTGTTCACAAACCATGCTGAAAGAAAGAAAAACACAACAAACATTTATGCTTGTAAATCATGCAACGTAGGACTTTGCGTTTTTCCCTGCTTCAAGATTTTCCACACTCAGTCTTCATTTTAAATTTTATTATTTCTTTTTGTAAATATCCCTTGTAGTATATTTTATATTGATGTGAAAGTATATTAATGTTTTTTTTCAATTAAAATTTTGGAATAATTGGAATAGCAATTTTAAAAATTATTTCTCAAGTTAAGCAAGCTTTTTTTTATATATTTTCTTATAAATTGTAGGAAAAACATTATTAAAGTCTAATTTTAATGCTATAAAACAGATAAGGTAATAATCTAAAATGCTACCAAAAATTAATTATTTGCAATTTTTTTTCTAAACTTAGGCTTAGCGGAGAAAAACCCCGTCCTGTAGCATAATTCCTTTTACTTCCGCTTCGTCCTGAGCGTGTGTTTTAAACAACGGTGCCCCGTCCTGAAAGGGTTAAGACACATTTTATTCTTAATCATAATCTTTTTCAATATTTTTGCAAAATAGCTCTCATTTTCCAAAACGCCTCTTACAGGTTAAATGTTTTTTGCTTTGACTGTGGTTGACAACACTCACTGTTTATGTATAAATAATAAATATTTTTAAAAACAAATTTATAAATATACATTGTGTCCATTAATTTTACACTCATTATTAACATTATTGTAGGGTATATATATATATATATATATATAATCTATCCTTGTACTTCTGTACAATATCAGAATTCCTTATTTTTTCTAGGTCTTTTACTGCCCTCATGAAAGTGGTAAGCACCCATAAGAGGATGCTATCGCCAACATTGAAAATCAAGTTTTAGATGGAAGAATAAAATCAGAGGCAAAAACATGAACTGAAACAAGTTACCAAATATCAGAAATTAATGCAAGTTTTATCAGAAATAGTTTACAAGTTGTGTCATCTATGTTTACTAAACATAATAAATCTATGCGACTAAATATTTCAAATACTTGATATTACTGAAGGAAAATATTTTTAGGTCAGGTATTTTGTAACATGTAAACAAAAATCTCACCTCACTTTATTCATGATACTAGTGCCAGTCTGTTCCAGGAGTGCATGTCTAACAAAATCAATTGGAATAATACCTCGTTCTTGGCACAATTTTTCCAAGTTCCGTCGAACCTAAAAATTTATAAGAAATCAAAGTTATAAAAGTGCTACTTCATTTAAGGTACAATGAAACTGACAAGTAAAAATTGAAACTTATTGTAAATTTCCTCCAGAGTTCAAAGGTACACAAGCATTTTCAATAACATTTAGGGTTTTTGCAAAAATATCACCAACAGTCAAACTATGCATTTTTAGAGCTTACGAATGACGAAGTTGAAGCAAAAATTTTAAGGATGAATGGATTATTGCAGAAAAATCATATTCTTTTAATTAATTTTTTCTTAATAATGTGGAAAGGAAATCATTCTTAGTTAATAAGGGTTAATAACCAGTTTATGCCTTTACACATTAGTAGCTTGATGATGTCACACAATATAATATCACTTCTAATAATGAAAGAAAATGTTTCTTTTCAATGCAATCATCAGGTAGATGAGTATCCCTGGATTCGTAAAACCAGGAAAAAGGACTGTAATAAACCAGAAAGGAAAGCTTCATATACTGAAATGTCAAAATGATTTTTTCATTTCCTATTTCAAATTAATCATTTCTTTATTCTCAAAAAGTTAGAGGTGCAGCCATATTTGTCACCTATGATCACAGCTTCTAATTTTGCCTAGAAGTTTTATGAATAGAAAAACATTTTATTTGATAAAAATAGATACTTTAGAGAATTACTAGTTTTCTAGTTCTTTCAATATATATTACAGAAATCTGCAATTTTTTAATGATTTATATCATTCTTTTTACAAGAGAGTTTTCACAATTAGAAAGGAAGTCATATCACACATTATTACCAATTATCCTAATAATCTTAACAATGTCTCCTTTCAGATTTTTGATGAATTTTTTATTTCTAAAAAATAACATTAAATAACAAACAAAAATTTATTTAAAATGTGATTAAAATTTGCAAAATAAACAGAAATTTAATGATTGTAACTCATGGTATTATGTTAACTTTATAGCTTGAAAAAGAATCTGTAAGATGAGTTAATATATTTCATAAAATATACCATTTACAACTTTTTCAACATAATTCAATTACTCAGACTGGCTCTTTAAAATGATTTAAAGGAAACATTTTATTAAATGAATATTTCTTATGGTAATTTGAGCAGCTTTTTTAGATAAAAACACATTTAAACATCACAAAACTGAAACTTTAAAACAATTGAAAATATGATTTAATATGGTAAAAAAAGAGAAAAAGATTAATAACAAAAAAAAAACAAACAATAAAAATCTTAGAAAACTTTTTAAATGTTTAAATCGATTTATAACAAATTTACACAGATTTTAATAATAATATCCTTAACTTTTCTTTTTAAAAAAAATCTGCAAAAATAAAATATTAGGTTCTTATAATTCATAAAACTCTTATGAACATTTAAATATATTAGTAAACTATAAAGAAACTTTGATATATTGATTTATAAAATTGGTTATTTTTTTATAAATCAATTATTTTTCAAATTAATTATATTATTTCTAGTTTTAGGGAGAATCAATTTAAATACATTCAGTACTATAGTACTACATGTATTAAAATTATTGCAAAAATTAGGATTATAGTTTTTGCATTTAAGAGAATGCAAAGTGAAATAAAGTAATTTGATAAAGATGAAAAGGAGATATGATATTTTTACTGTGAGAAAGCAACTGCATAAATTATAACACATGAAATAACATGCTTACATCATCTCCAATTATATTAGGACATTGATCCTCCACACATTTTAGCATACAAGAAGCTGTACTCTGAAATTCAAAATAGGATAGGCATCTAATTAATAAGGAAAAATTAGATAAATTAATAATGTTGACTTTGATTATTTCTAATTAAAATATGAATAAATCAACTTCATAATTACAGTAATATTTTTAAAAAATGTTTAAACAAGATTTACATAAATATAATCAAGACTTGTAAAAATATCAAATATAAAAATATTTAGTTATTGCATAAAAATAATAAACATGAACTTGAAACTAAGCTTAAGACTTAAATGCAATATTAAATACTTTCTGCGATGTAAACAATTTGAATAATGATTTTGGACAGTTGAAAATAAGAATTAGGGGAAATTTTTGAAAAGCCAAAACATCTGAATATAAAAATTACAGTAAGAAATACTTTGTAAGTAAAAAATTGGAAGCACTAATGATCTGATTACGAAATAAATTAAAAATTAACATAGTTGCAATGTCACATTACATGAATATCAATCTCTCAAGGTTAGATATAATCTAGCTCACAAATTCAATAGGTTCATACTTTAAATCTTGGAATCAGAAATTTGCTAACCAACAGATCAAATACACTAAAAAAAAAAAAAAAAAAAAAAACTTAATAGTTTAGAGAACTTTAGGATGACATAAAATGAATTTGTAATATAAAACAGCTAGTTTTTACTTATTTTTTAAAATTTGTATTTGTTTTTCTGCCTACAGTAAACATTCAGATGGTTACCCATTATGTTTAATTCAGATTACAGAGATTATTGCTATCTACAAATTAACAAGCAAATTTTTAATATAAACATTAAATTTTTAATATGAATACACCAATTTATTAATGAATATAAATAATTTAAAATGAATAAACTTTAGTTAATAAAGTAAACAAATGCATGAACAAACTATTTAATGTATGTAAATAAATATATTGTTTGCTATTTATTGGAATGTTTTTCTCTTATTTTCCCATCAAAACTTTTTTCACACTTTTATGAGTTTTGATAATAATTTTAAGTGATTTTCACAATTTATTTATTTGTTTCAATACATTTTTTAGCTGGTTTAAACAACTATAAGGTTTTTAAATATTAAAAAAAAATACATTTGCTTTTATAAGCAAAAACAGAAAAAAAAAATTATTAAACTTGAGGTACAAGAAAAATGTTTTCTTAATATGGAGTTATAAAATTGTCTAATAATAATTATTCTGATGTTCTCACAATGTATAATGGATAGAAAAAGTGGTGCAACCTTCATGCTTAGATTTTCATTCTTTGGTGTGAGTTGGCTGATGTCATATATATATTTCAATATCATTACAACATTTGTTTGCATGTTTTCCAGTATGGTACAAAAAATAACACTACAAACAAATGAAAAATGTTATATAAAAGGTATATAAGGACTATAAAATAAAAACATCACTGGAAGTTATCAAATGATAAGAAAGCAAATTCAATCGATCATGCTTGTAAATATTTTGAAAAAGTGAAACTTTATTTATCAAATTTTGTAAGATATTCTAAAAGCAGTATAATGAACACCCTTGAAAAGAGAAATGGAAGTTGTCATTCAGTGGTCCTTTTTTGTATATGAGGGCTAATTAGTCTGGGATCTACAGTTTACAGTGTATTCTGAACCACTAAAACTCAAGGTGAGAATCAAACCCACAAACTGTTGAGTCAAAGGCTGGGGAAGAGAAATGGAATAACTGATCAAATAGAGAAAATATTATATTTTTTTTATTTGCTGTAGATGGATTTTCATTAATTCATTTTAGTGGAGATTAAAGCTAAGTTTAAAGATAAATTTTTTTAAAAAAGAAAAATTGAAGCATAAAACTATGTACTATAGAAAAACTTTAAATACTGGATAGCATGACAAAATAAGATAGAAAGATTTTCATAAAAAACTTGCAATGACTAAAATTGTGGTATGATTAAATTTTAGTAAGACCAGAAATAACAAAAAAATAAAACATGAAAATAAGTGATTATATTAGACTAAGAAAATTTTACATTTAAATGTTTTGAAAAGGACATTTCAAATAAAGTAAAGAAATATGGGAGTACAATATCAATATCAAACTATACAAAAAGAAATAAAAAGAAAAATTTATTATTATTACGGAGAAAAAGGATTTCTGTGAGGTGGCTCCCCCACTAAATCCCACAAAGTTAAAATGTCAGATTGAATAAATATAAAACGGTAAATGTTAAAATCAGGACATGATATTAAAATATGATGAACAGTATATGGTACATTACACGTTTCACACCATGCATTCAATTCATTTAGAAACAAATGTCTGTGTGTGAAACGTGTGTGTAAATGTCTAGCAAAGCTTTCATACCAGGTAGATTTTTTCCCCTATTAAATGAACTAAATACATCCTTGCAAAGGCAACTTAAGATTAAGTTCACTCTACAAAGTGAAATGGATGCATTTATATATATATATATATATATATATATATATATATATATATACATATATTTCTGCCCAAACAGGATTGGTTGAAGACAATCTGCAAATGTTTTATAATTTTGATAAATACATGAAGGGAAATTATGTTAACTAGCAAGTAGTAACCCTTGTTAAAAAGCATTTGGCATTACTTGCAGAATATTTTGTTCATTATTATCCAACAAATGAAGATAACAGAAATAATAATATTTGGATAATAAAGCCATTTGCAGCAAAAATTCAGAATAACAACTTAAGCATGCATCTAAAAGAAAACCTCATCAACTTATTGCACGATGAAATTCTCAAATTTAAATATTCTCCTCTTATTCTTACCAAGTCCTTAGTTTTGGTTTTCCATAAAAAGTGAATACTCTTTTCTTAGTAAACAGGTGATGAAAATTCTGATTCAATTATTCACAAACTCTTTATGGGAAAAGGCTTTTTTTTTTTCATCTGTCACAGATATAAAAACATGGTACTAATCTCAGCTTAACATGAATCCAGTTTTCTGTCTTGCAGTAACAACATTGGATCCAAATATTCTCAGTCTTATTTCAAGTAAGCAGGAGCATCCATTACAAAAGAAATATTTAATGCTAAAGATTTCATATTCTTTTTTTTAATTGTTTTGTTTCTACAGTTTTTTATTTATTACCATTAATTAATGAAGATTTCATAATTTGTTACAACATCACAATTAATAGTTAAAAACATTACAATTAATAACTTATTTTATTAACTAAGGTACATTTTATGTGTTCTTACAACACAATTTTTCAATAAATATATTTAATTCTTAAAAAATCTTATTAGTGGTCTGCAGGATTTAAATTACGAATTTACTAGTCTGTAAGGTCAAAAAGTTCAGTTACAGCTGATATAGAGCACCCAAAAGGATTGATGAATTTTATCTCTAATCAGAAAAGACAATAATGATGGGAATGGTACATATATTAGTTGCTAATAAAATGTTGAAGAATAAATAGGAATCTTAATTTTAAATAATACACAAAAAGCACAATAGATCTTAATATATAACTGGAATTTATCATCTTAAACACATTTGCAAGATCAATAAAGTCATTAATTCAGTACTCAAAACAATAAATATTCATAACCTCAAACTATCAAAAAAAAAAAAAAAAAAAAAAAAAAAAAAGCTTTAAAAAAAGTACCATATTTTCTTGCATAAAATCAAGAAATAAGATAAAAAGTTGTGATAAGCTGCTGCAGATAATCTAATGAAAAACATTTTTTTTCCAGGAAAAATACAATAATTTTGAATGTTAGGTGAAAAACAAACCATGCAAAAGAAAAAAATGAATCCATTGTGTGTAGATTGAAAATAATAATTTTCTTATATTCAATTATTAATGACACAAATATATTTTACTATTAAAATACCTATAACATAAATTTGATTAAAAATAATTAAAGTTTATTAAAACCTAAAAACGTTGGTTTACCAGAATTTTCTCACAATGATTGCTATTTGCAATGGATTCTTTCATCTCAGTTTATCGCACTTTGTGATATGAGATGGATGCAAACAAGATCTAATCAGATGGTTTTTTTTTGTGTACAATTTATTTTATTTTTAATTATACTGAATATTTTTTTATTTTATGTGAGACCAAATTATCAGCAGTATATATTTAGGATTATCTATGGGGAAAAATACCATGGATTATACTATTTATGCGAAGTCTGTTTCTCTTTTACTAGGAGAAAAAAAAAACGCCTTGCTGGTAATATGCTGCAACAGATTATATACAGGAATATATAGTATTTAAATTATTGAACGATTTGTAATACTATATTTACTACATATTTTTGATTAAAAGAACATTTGACATATAATTTACTAATAAAACAAAATGTTCAGCGTTTTTTTAATTACAATTAAATGATTTTCAATAGTATCCCAAAGCTCTTGAACAAATTCTTGCAATCGTTTTTCAATAGCATTTCCACTTTCTTCTTGCAACAACACAACTTCATGCAATCTTGTTAAGAGCTGTAATAAATATATAATTTAAAATAAATTTGATGTGAGGAATAAAAAATAATTCAAATTTATAATATTACTGAACAGAATCGAAAATAATGTAAATGCCAAAGTAAAATTATCTACAAATTTCAACAATCATTAACTTTTTTCGATTTTTGTTCTTATTCTGATAAACATTTTTAAGCAACTTAAAATTAATGAAAGGTTTAAGGATATCTCAATAATAGATTGATGAAGTGATTTAGAAAAAACCAAAATGCACTTTACATTAGTTAGTTAAAGCAATAAATTTTAAATGCTTTAAATTTAAACATAAAAGCCAGAATTGAAAAATATAAAATTTTATTAAAACAATTTTAAATTACACAAACTGATTATCCATTTTTTATTATTTATACTAGATTAAAATAATTAAATATGACTGTTTTAAATAAAATAAAGTACAGAGTTTTTGAAATTAAACTTCTCAAATTCAGATGGATGTGCAAGTTACTTCTAATTATAATGACATCAATAATTACTACTAATTATAATGACATCAAATAGGAACAGAAGACACATCCGTTACTGCACTCATGATTAATAAAGCGAATACACATATTTAATAACAAAAATAATTATAGAATGGATATTTAACTTAGCATAACCTAGAAAGTGCAATATGATTTGCAGAAAAAAGGACATTTGTGCAACTATGTAAATATGGTCACTCCAATGAAAGTGGAAGATGCACATCGCACAAACAAATACTTGTAATTCATTGATAAATAGTACCAGTATTAAAATACAAAGTTAAGATAATATTTTTCTTGGAGTTGTCAAGATTTTGTTGCTTTTGTAAGAATATTTAGACATCTGATGAATGTGTAGTGAGGCCAATGACACCACATTATGAAGAAATTTAAAAATAATTATAAGCTGCAAATTTACTAAATATGACATTTCATTTTGTGGATTCTAAATGCATGAAAAATGTAGTTACACTGTTTGTGGAGGCAACTTGTCAGTCTCCAGATATGTGTTAATATATCGACCGTATTTTATGTTTCTGATATATATATACTTCAAAGGCTTAGAAAATGAAGTTTATATTGGAGCATCTTCCAATATAAACTTTATTTTCTTTATAAAATATATAATCTACATCAACAGTGTGAAAAGAGTGGTGAAATTTGAGCTCCCAGTTTAAAGAAATAATCAAAGCTCTGTACACTGAATAGACTATTTTCCACCAGAATTGGTAATTGAATACACAAAACTTCATTTGAATACTAAATAAAACCCACAAGTACAATCCATCAAACTGTCTTGAATTGCTTATAGTTTAGAGCATGAATTCAGTAATATTCTTCACTGGTCATTTTTTAACAGGCGACACACTCAGTATTTTGAACCTAATTTAACATTGACAAAAGATCCTGCATATATTGACATAATTTATAATACTTGAATTCCAGTAACATCAGTACTCTTAAGAACAATTTTCATATAAAATGTTACATCTAATCATATTCTTTGTGAAATTCATAGCTTGCTACATCAAACTTTTACTAAAAAATTATAAGAAATTTTTCAACAATTTAGCTTTTTTGTTTATATGAGTTTCATTGCAAAACTTTTGGTTATGGGGATTCTTAAGTAATTAGATCTATCAAGAATATACAGGCAGTGCTAATGAGAAAGATAGTGTAATATATAATTTTAGAAAGTATTATTGAAAACTTACTGCATCCCATTATGAAATACCTTTATTTATAAATGATAAAAGTTGAGATTTGGTTTTGTTGTATTTTAGTTACTCTTAACAAATGAAGATTCTTTGGATCAACAGTTTAAAGTAGATTCCAAACCACTACTAACACCAATATTCAAGTTAATAATCAAATCCCCAAACTGTTAAGCTGATGGCTAAAATGTAACTCTTTGGTTGTTGACTCAGAGTTGTAAAAACTGTGGATAGCATTTGTACACACGCCTTGAACAGAACAATCTCACAACACAGAGTTGCTTATTGGTATATTTTGTATAATGCTTTAAAATGAATCATGAGTACATGATTTACAAGACTATTGTACAAATTTCACATCTTTAACACATATACAATGCCTTGCATTAAATTACACTTTGGGAAGAGTAAATTTAGGAAGCATTAACTTTGAAACTTTAAACTAAGAAGAGTGATATAAAAATGTTAAATTATAATTTAATTTACTTGTAAACTTTTAAAACAAAAATTCAACTGGTAGAAAAAAAATATTACCTGTTTAGCATTATTAGCATCACTTAGAAAACCTTCTACTTTTTCAACTTCTTCATTTATAGTGCTTTCAGGAGTAAGCTTTTTTAAATTATTAACAGAATCTTGTAAATGAACCATCAATCGATCAACAGTCTAAAAACAAATTTAAAGAGAGAACAAATTTATTAATATTTTCTTTTTAATGAGTCAAATATAAAAGATAAGATCATTTATTTAATAATTAATATTATTTGATTCTATTAAAAAATGTATAGTATAAATTCTAATGTATAAATAACTATAGAAAAAATATTTTTGGTTTAAGAATACTTCAAAATAAAATTAAATTTTTTTTCAATAGTTTGTAAATATAAGTTTAAATGAATAATACATAATAACTAATTTTCAGTGTTTACTTCAAAACAATTATTAGATTTTTTGTGCATTTCTAAAACCTAACAAATCATCCATTTTTGTCCCATATCCCCCATAAAAGTTGTCATTAAATATATATATTACCAAAAATTATATGTACTCCTTTCTTCAAGAATTTGTAGTCATTTTCAACAATTTTAAATTGAAATAATTGAAAAAACCTGATATGTCTATTTCCTCTAAATCAAAAATTGTAATAACTCAAATTGGATGATCTGCTGAAAGCATCACACTTTAAAAGCTTTTATTTGTATTGATTTCATCCATTTGCAAACAAGTTTTTATAATATTTATGATTTCCTCTATTGGTGTATTGGTAATAAATTTCCTCTAGCTAACTTTGTACAGCTTGTTTCATTTATTTTATTTTCAAATTAACATATTACAATTAATAACCAAAAAAACTTACACAAATTAATTTTTAAGAGATAGAAAACTCTGAAATTTAAAATGTTTTCAATGACTACTTAAATAAATCTTTATAGAATCTATTTTAAATAAACATACTTTATGTGAATGCAATAAGTTATTTTAAAATATTATAATTAATTACTTAATATCAAAGTTTCATACCCAAAATTTTCATAACCTTTGTTCAACAAATAGTTTCACATTAAAAAAATGTTAGAGAAAAATAAAAGGAATTGAATAAAGCTAAAAATTTTTAATGCTTTTTTTTTTTTTTTTAAACTAAATATAAGTTAATTTTTAGACACCAACATCAGTGATAAATAGGTTATTGCATTAAAATATCTCATGATAATCTCAAAATTAATATCACCCAAAGAGTGCTAAAGATGCACTAATTGCATAAATTAATTATTAAATAATTATTTTATTATAAGTATAAACATTTATATCCAAAATATTTTACATGATATAGTTAAATTATCTAAGACAATACAAGTTTTGTTTAACAGTATTTATAATATCTTCTGTTAAATTATATTAGACAAGCTATTTTTATAATTATTGCATAATAAATAAATTAAATATTTGAAAAAAAAATCACTTTAAATCCTTGATTTCAAAGTAATTACTTTTCTACAATTTATATTATTGTTAAATAAAGAAAAAATGTTTACAATTTTTTACTTCCTTTCTTATTTTTGAAATACAGAATCCTGTTTAATATTGCATTTAATATGGATTAGATCAATACACAAATAAATCAAATTCATAATAGATGGTAAAAAACTAAAATTTGTTCTACAGTTTTCTGTTTTCTTCAAATACACATACCAGGCATACTTGATTGTTTTGCCTAAGGTTGATCACCTAACCAGATGTGCGTCACATCTAAGGTTTTCAGTCAAGGAAACATATAGACCTTGCCCCATGGGGGTTATCCTGCCACTTTATTTTTTATATTGGTTTATTAAATTATCCATTATACTTATAACGATAAATTATTTGAAATTTAGCAATAACTTATATTCTAATTAGGGTTGTTATTCAAGAAAAAATGAAATCAAGAGGCTTTATTTATTTTATATAGTATAAAAATTCATTTAATTGCTTTAAATAATAAATTAAGTATAGAATATAAATGTTAACATTTTTTTTTTACCACGCACATACAATTAATTAAAAAAATTTGATAATTTAGAGTAAAAGTTAGCAATTTTATAAGTCTATTATATTTAAGTAACTTTGGAATTGGAGAGCTATTTTACACAAAAAGAGAAAGGTAATATTTTAAATGCACCTTAATCTTAATGTTAGTATAGCTTACTTGATGCACGTGATCAATAAAAAAAACCACTATGAAATGTCATTTTAGAAATGATATCCTTTAAAATATCTACTAAATGTAAAATTTATTTTTCAACACATGATTAAATACTTTATTGGTTATACATAACATTTACTTCTATTAAAGAAAAGTATTAGTGAAGAGAAAAATATAATCCATTTTTTATTCCACATTAAATAGTAAAAATATTTATACAAAACAAAATATTCATTTCAAAAATAAATTTCTTTTAATACTTTGAAAACATATTGAAGTGTGTAGAAATTAATTTTCAAATATTGAGCAAATTATAATTTAGGATTTATATACATCTGCGGTGAAAACGCCATAGCCTTATATATGACATTTGGCAAAGCCAAAGCCGCCTGTCAGGGAGTGGGCGAATGAAGTCCAAAAGAGCATCTTCTATTTTTGAACTGAGCACCCCTTACGAGGGTGGAAGTATGTTTTTTACTCATAGACAGCAGCACCATCTGGATCTTCCAATTTAGAAAGAGGAAACCAGGGAAGACCTAAAGCCTGGCTCTTAACACACTCAGAGGAATTAATTTTGAATGAGAATATGGAAGACATTATGACCCGACATATTTTAGGTGCCCCAGTTGCCATTACAAACACGACGGATCTTCAGATAAGCCAGAATTCAAACTCACCACCTTCCAACAAGAACAACACCCTAACCAGCCAAGGCACCATGGCCTCCCTCCTCTAAAAATTATAAATACATATCTGTGATAAATTAAAAAAGTGTAGCAGAAAATATAGACAATTCCATTTTATTTTAATTAAAATAAATGAAGAAACAAAATTTGATATGAACAAGCCAAATTGTTTCAGTTTCGAACAAATGAACATTTGATATGAACATACCAAATTGTTTCAGTTTCGAACAAATGAACATTTGATATGAACATACCAAATTGTTTCAGTTTTTAAAATATTGATTCCTAATAAAAATATAAAAAATTTAAAAAATGTTATTTATCATATTATATGTTGGCACAAATAAGCTGATAAAAACATTCTCCATGAAAAAATCTTTCAATAAAGCTATGAAAGAAATGCTGTTTATAAAATAAATAACAGGTGGCACCACAATTCTGATGACTTATCTCAACTACAATCAGCTTTATTCAATTATGTTTAAAAATGAATTGAATTCTTCAGAAGATAGTTCAGTTGCTATTGACTATTGTCATTTTGTCTTGACCTGAGCTATTTCATTCTGAAAATATTCAAATTCATATAACATTAGGTGCAAGCAAAAGCCTATAAGTCACACTGCAGATTTTGAGCTAAAATTTATAAAGAAGGCAAATAAAAAATCATGACAAACATATTAATGTAAGGTGAAAAATAAAGCATGTGCAGGACAAAAGAAAAAATGTATCCAATGCACAGTATCAAAATAATTCATTTCTTTAATTTAATTATTAATGAAACAAACATATTTTACTCTCAAAATATATCTAACCTCATTTAAAAAGTTATGAAAAACAAAAACTCTATAAGTTTTCCTAAAATATTTTTAGAATTATTTTTGATGATTGACCAGGTTCTTTAATCTCAATTTATCACTTTAGGTTTATTCCACTTATGGGTCCAAACAGAATCGAATCAAATGTTTTTTCTGTACAATTTATTACATTTTTAATCACACTATATATTTTTTATACGTGTCACCACATTATCAGCAATATATGCCAGGTGGTTTAAAAGAAACTTCCCCTAGACACTTGTAGTCAAACCACTCAACCAATCAAAATGAAAGTTTAGATACAATTATTTGAATGTATGGGGTCCAGACTGTGATGTTTTAAAACAATAAACCTCTCACAGTAATGGTTACAATGAAAAATTACGAAGTTTTCAAATGGCAACATCCACTTTTTTGTGAGCAAATTGATCAGAGCATAGAAAAAACCTTAAATTTCATTGGAGTGAGACATGTATGACATAAATTGGCAGTGTAAAATATTTGCAAAGAGTAGCATTTTAAGGAATTAATTACAATAGAAGAAAAGATATTGATGCAATTTGCATAATTGATAAAGCTGTTTCATCTGAGCGAAGAAAATGCTGCCGAAGCAGTGTGAATTTATCTCAAAATCATAAGCTAAAACTAAAATATTCCATAAACAGTGTACATAATTGGTAAAGAAATGAAACACACTTCATTTCTCTTCATATTTTTTTGATAAGCCACAATAATGTTTAGGTTGTTGTATAATACAACTATTACAGGTCCATTCCATACTGCAAAAAGTGCCTCCCAAAATTTAGATGTACCGAAAACTACAGATCATTGAATTCTGCGTTCTGAACCGTGGATATTTCATTATCGGTTCCAGGACGTTCAGGCATTGGCACCTGGAGACAATCAATAGTGTCTCGACTTTGATAATTTTTTACTAATCAAATAAGGTGAAGACAGCAGATGGCCACTGTAAATATTATAAGTGGATGAGTCACAATTCACCCTGACTGGGAACATAAACAAAAACTGCATTCATTGGGCTAAAGAAAATCCTTCCAAAGTGGCACCAGTGCCTTAATACGACAAATACACGACTGTGTTGAGCGGCATCGTAGAGACATCCACACTGGGTCTTTACTTCTTTGAAGAGGTCATATCAAGTGCTATACAAACGTGCTCTAAAAAAAGCAATGTCGTAGAATTATCTAATTCCAGAATTGCAGCAGCAAAATGTCATTAAAGATATTATATGGATGCAGGATGGTGCTCTTCTATGCATTGCTAGAAGTGTTTGACAAGTGCTGTAAAAGAACTTTGGTGATAGATTCAGCACATATACCTTTGCAGTTTTGCCATCTTATTTCCCAAGACCTCACTCAGAAAGGATTTTTGGTTCTGGGTTTATCTGAATTCTAAGGTTTACACATCAAATACCCGAAATTTATCAGACTTGAAAGGTGCTATAAAACGGGAAGTTCTACTAATTCCACCTGCCATGAATATGCCATTGTTATCGACAACCTCCCACAAGCAATGCGTTATTGTCTGCGAAGGTGGCCACATTGAAAATTTGGAATTCAAATAAAAGTCTTTTTGCTTCCTCTCTTTTGTAATTATTGGTTCTTTAGGATGCTCTTCTTTATAATTTACATCATATGAGAATAGTTCCAATGTCATTTAAGGTTTTTCATGCTTTAATCAATTTGCACTGAAAAAAAGTGGATGTTGATGTATGAAAATTTCAAAATTTTGTCATTGTAATGATAGCTGTGATATATTAATTGTTCTAAATCATCACAATCTGGAAAAAATACATTCAAATAATTATATCTAAACTTTCATTTTGATTGGTTGAAGGTTTTAGTCATTAAGCACTCATATGTAGGGGAAATAGCTTCTAGACCACCTGATATTTTCAACTAACTATATTGTGGGGAAATTATCAGATTATACACCAGTGTGGATTGGATTATGTGATACCTTTTCTTCCCTTAACAAATAAGTAAGAAAGTAATTACACATATATAGATAGAACAAAGATATATATTGTCAGTTCTCTAAAAAAATCAGCTAAATTATTTACAAAATAAGCTTTTAAAAAGTATACATAGTATATTATCATTTACTGACAATTTTTATTTTGCTTTGTGAAAAATTAAAAACATATTAATATTAATTTCATTGGAGAAAAAAGTTGGAAAATTTTATGTTACATAAAATTTATCTTCTGATTTATTCAAAGCTCATGTTATATATAAAAATATAAATATATTTTACTCAGAATAAGTCCATAAGATCAGCTAGTAAGGAAATTTATTAATTCAGTAGCAAGAAATAAAGTTACTTGAAAATTTTGTGCTTCTCACAAAATTTGATTAAAATTTTTTAAAAAAAGTTGAGATTATCAAGGTTTTGAATCTCAAAAACTTTTATTAATCGTTTGAGTGCTGAAGAGTTTTCTTATATACATGCTAAAGGTGCAGAATGAAATGCATAGTAATTTTTATTTACTTTTTTTTTTACCACTGTATTTTATTTTAATTCTTATATTATTAATAATCACAATTAAGTAAAATGAATAAAAACTGCGATTGATATGAATTCAACTGCTCTCAATAGATGCGAAAATTATACTAACCAACAGCAGCGTCTCCGCATCTTCGGTACAAAGCAAGAGAAGCGATATCGCGTTCTCCGCATTTTTGGCGCATAACAAGCTAAGCACTTCACCGCACTCAAATGGTTAATTCAAATTTAATATTTAAAAATTAATTTTTTCTAACTATTTTAATTCTTTTCTTTTACATTTTTTGTACAAGTTTTTTAATATTACTTTGCATTGGTATTTCCCATCAAATGTTTTTACAGTGCAAGTTTTGTTACTAAGGTTTAATTCCATAAAAGAATTTTTTTCTTTTTTCCCCAACACCAATCCACTAAAGCATTTTTAACCTTTTTTGGTGTCAGAATTAATAGCATTTTTACATAGTGGGACACCCATTGGGGCAGGGCATTGTGACCCTGAAAGTGGGTGGATCTTCATAATTTAAATAAAATAAAAAAAGAAAAAGAGTTACCATTCCTCTACTTTCTATATGAAATATTACAGAAATTATTCCAAAGTATAGCTAAAAGATTCAAAGCAAGGATTCTAAACTAAATCATCAGTTCTGAAAAAAGTTATTATTTAGGAATAAAATTATCAAGAAACCAGACATTGGATTAAAATTAAAAAATAAACAAAAATGTTTAGATAAAAGCATAATAAAATAAAATTTCATTTTGAATAAAAAACTTTACAAAATTGATTATAATCTATAAAATAACAACCATTTTTTCCATGAAATAAAATAGTACAAAAGCATACTTGCTGAGCAGAGCTTAACAAAAATCCTTGCTGGAGACGGAAAGCTCGTCCATTTATATATTTTTTAGGAGACACATTGCGATGTAGACAATCTTCAATCTATATTCATACAGAATATTTTCATGTTTAGAATAAGCGAATAAATTTTAAACCTAGAAAAATGAAATTTATAAAATATTTTTACCCTTTTCAAGGAGGATTCTGTTTTCTCTGGAGCTATTTTCATGGCAGCTGTGGCATCAAATATTGGACATGGCATATATCTTAAAGTAAAATTTCTAGAAAAGATATTTACTTGAGTTACACATACGTACAAGAAAAATACATACAGATTGGATACTTTTTTACAACACTTTTACTGTCTAAAATATAATTTACTAATGAATTTTTATACATGCAAACAATTGGGCATATATATTTGTCAGACATACTTTTCTAAAGCATATGCCACATCATGAAATCCTTGAGGTGGTGTAGCATTTCTATCCCAAAGAATAGATCTTAATTTAGAATTTATTTGCAGTGCTTTTGCCAATGTTTTTGCACCAGCACCTCCCATATAATTTCCCCTAGGAATGAAAAATTAACTTGTCAAATAAACAAATTAACATTCAAAAGTAAACAAAAATCACATGGAATTTCTTGTGAAACAAATTAAAAATGAGCAACATCAAGTTCAAAATACCGAGTTTACTTAATTCAAACATTTATTTTAGAATATTATCTGTGCCTTAAAATATCAAATTTCCATTTTATTAAATTTAGTAGATTATAATTAAAAGTGTAATTGTTTAAAAATAATACATTGTTCAGTAAAGTGTTGCCTTGTCACCTGATGCATTCATTTATGTATTTTACATATTCTCATATTTATAAATTTTTGGCAAATTTTACATGCTAATGTGTTTCAAGTAAACTATCATTTGACACAATGTTTGACAAAAAACTGGGATAATAATTCTTTTTATGTGATTCTTATCACTAAATGAATATGCACCATATTAATTCTTAACCACTTAAAGATAATATTGCTTTAGGTGAAGTAGAAAAATAAAGATTTCAATTTCAGAACCAGTAATAATAGAGAGGTTTTTAATTGATATTTTTAAAAATATTAATAATTTAGAAATACTTTTCAAGTCTGTAAAAATTATTTCTTTAGAAGATCTTGAAAGTTTTCAAGGTTTGTTTGACAGATATGCCATTAGAAATTTATACTACCATATTGATAAATATAGAAAATGAAAATCATCAAAATATTTATCAAATAAAAATATATTCCAAGTAAAAAATTATTATGATTTTTTAATTAACAAAATTAAGAATACATTTTTTTTTAAAAAAAATTTTCTCTTTAAAAAAAATTTCCTTTTAATAATATTTATTTCAAACAATCATTAAAATTTAAGATCACAAACTTAGTCTATTTTAGAAACTTCCTCATAAGTATGTAAATTTAATATAATTTTTAAATTTGTATAAATGATTTTATTTAAAACAATTATTAAAATTAGTTGGGTTCAAAAACATATTCCTATACACCTTAGACATTTGTCATTAATATTCAATTTCAAGAAAAATAAGGAAATTGCAAATAAAAAATATCAATACCTAATAGCAAGGAATACTTTGTTTAATTTAATAGAATATTAGCATTAAAATAAAAAAAAGAACTTGTTTTTAAAAATAAATTTAATGACATCATATTAGATAAGAAACAAAAAGCTTATTTAGAATTCTAAATGTTCATAGAGACTTATTAGTACACAAAAAAGATATATTTTGTTCTGAAATATCACTATAAGCTTTGAGAAATTTACATATTTAAAGCATTTATGGTTAAAAAAATTTAAAATAACAGAAAAATACATTTTGACTTTTTTTTTAATATATATATATATATATATATATATATATATATATATATATATATAAAATGAAACATTTTATAAAATAAATTTTAAGTATTTTCTTATATATAATCTCTGGA
Source organism: Latrodectus geometricus (assembly GCA_026290005.1). NCBI lineage: Eukaryota > Metazoa > Arthropoda > Arachnida > Araneae > Theridiidae > Latrodectus > Latrodectus geometricus. The sequence continues at coordinate 1,068,005 of JAPDSC010110246.1, read as the reverse complement.
TTATGTGTCAAAAAGCTTTTGAGTTTCATTGGATAATCGGATGAAAAACATTTTTCAATAAAAAAGCTACATTTTAAAAATTAATAAGTTTTATAAGAATCTTCTCAGAATTATCTCAGTTGTTTGATATGGTGTTTTCATTTCAGTTTATCATATTTTATGATGAGGTGAATTCAAATATGATCCAATCAGATGTTTTATACAATAAATGATTTTTTCTGTACAATTTATTACATTTTTAAACATACTGTGTTTTTCTTTATTTTGTGTGAAATATTATAAGCAATATATGTATTTTTCAACTATTCACAGGAAAAATTGCAGCAAATTATGTGACTTTTTTTTTCTCTTTTTTCCTTGGAAAAAGGTCTCTGCTGATAGTAAACAAGAAAATACAATAAATGTAAAACTACAAAATACTTTAAAATTATAAAAAAAATATTATGATAAAGCTGTTATATGTATTATAATTATAATAAAATGTATGAAAGAAAATATTTTATAGGAATTCAGCAGCTGATCATTTCAAAATTAAAACTGCATGTATTTCTAGCAATTTGATTAGCGTTTTAACGCTGAAAGAAATTTAGACTGACACTGATTTAGACTCACACTCAGGTAGCAACAAAAATGAACTTAAGTAATCAAAGAAAATGAAGATAATCAATTTATATTGTCTTATTTTAAACTGATATTAAAATAAACACCTCTGAACATAACTTTTACCATATACTTCAAAAGATAATCTAAAAAAAAGTAGTTTTAAATAATCTATAATTATGATCAACATGAAATCACTGAAGAAAAATTAATTAGGAGCTTAAATATTAACTTAAATGTTAACATTTAACTTAATTTAGATTAACTTAAATGTTAATATTTAACAATCAACAAATTTCTCGATTTTATATCATTAATACAATCTTCAATTTTAAACAGTAGGAAATAACATAAATAAGGTAGAATTTATTTGAATACATTAAAAGAAACAAAATTCTGGCTGTGTTCCTTCTCAGAGAAAAGTTTAATTGAAATGGAAACTTTTTTTTTTTTTTTTTGAGGTGCACATTTATTTGAATAATTTTTTGCATTTGGAGCACATTTAACTTTTTGAGGTATAGATGTAAGAACAGCATATGTTGCACAATGCAAGAACAGCATATTTTACACAAGAATTCATTTATTTCATGATATATTATATGTATTATAATGGGATAATTTTAAATATTTAGTATTGCAAAGAAAAAATTTAGGAACATACAAATTTATGTTATAATAAAAAGCAAATTTTATTAATAAATTTGAAAAGTAGGGTGGATGCGAATTATTTTGAAATAAATAAGAATGAACAATGTTAAATACTGTCTTATTTTCAACAATGTATCAAAACGTCATGTGCGACTTTGGCCAAATTAATGCATGACATTCTGATACGTTGAATGCAGTCAAAGGATTAAAAAATAAAAATTCTTAAGATAGTCAAGTGGTGATAATTTTTAACTCATTTTCTAAAGTAAAAGGTTTTTTTTTTTTTTTTTTTCATTCAAAACAAATTTTCATATCTAGTAGTAAATATCCATGGAAATATATAAATATATTTTTGCTGATCATACACGAATAGAAAGTCTCATGTTGCTCATTATGATTCATATTTGTTCATAACAGTCCTATCAATACTGTTGAAACACCAGCCGTAATAATAAATCCAGATTTAATTTAAAAGACTTAACTTACAAAAAGTTAGAAATATGTGATTTCTTTCATTAATTTTGGAATTTATTCTTTTTCACCTTTTTAGGTAAAAAAAATGAATTCCATATACAAAAAGTCAAAGATTAAAATAAAAGTGGTATTATATTTAATGAAATAAATAACATAAAATACAATTCAAACAAACATGTAGTTTATGAAAATGTAATTACAAAAAAGGCAAAGTATGAAAGATAAAGGGCAATCTTTACTTTCTAACAGCAAAATAATCAAATTTATTTTTCATCCATCAAGTGGATTTTAAATATTTAGTAGAATGTTTTTTCACAACAATAAACTATACCACAGCCAAGTAAAAATTTGTTCTTGCTAGATATTTTTAACTTAAAAAAAATAAAACAAAAGGAAAAACATAAGAATGAAGAAAAAAATTAGCTATTATAGATATAACAACGTTTATACAAACACTAATTGAAAAAATTATATAACATACAAACTTGTTACTAAATATAAGTAAAAATATAACAGAACCACTTATTAAATAAAATATGAAAATACATAAGAAAATAAAGTGATAAAATGAAATATAAAATAAAAAACTATAAAACTATTCTTTCTTTTATTTACAAAAATTTAGCTTTTAATTTAGTTTAAATTCAGTGATCCAACATAGTTCAAAATTATATTTCTCACGTTATATCAATAGCTGTAAGACACTGATTGCTCCCAAGAGCATTTATCACAACACAAGCATCTCCTCTAAGTTTTGAATCAGCTAAGGACAGAGATTCTAAAACTGTGTCTTCCTCTTGAATGAGTTGAACAATTGAATCCATGACACGAGTCATGTACCTAAAATGTTTTTAAAATTAATCAGAGCAAAAGTTTAACAAGTCAAGGTAAAATGGAAAATAAAATATAATAATCAAAATAAAGATCCTTACTTTGGTTTGATATTGATGAAATTTCGACCTAATGAAAGATGACGAATGGACTTATTCTTGGCTACAGCATTAACAATATTTGCTAAATCTACATCAAAACCTGAATTGGTGATAAAACAATATTTACATTAATTTTATAACTATATAAGAAAACAAAATACATGATTAAAATTTATCAAACAAAAAAAAAAAATACTTACTGAAGTAAAATGAAATTACAGAAGATCAAAATAATATATAAGGTAAGTTAATTGCAAATTATAATTTAATACACAAACAATGTAACACAAAAGCAGAGACTAATTAGTATTAAAAAAGAATTAAACAGATGTAGTTTGATATTCAACAATCTTTTTCCTTTACTCAATAAATAACTATGTTATCATTATTTTCTTGCATATCTAAACATATTTCATATACATTCATTAATTACCTTTAAGCAATTTAAAATATTCTGCTTATTATAGTGATATTTTAAATCAAGATAAATGAATTAAATAACTTTATCACTAGTATCATTAATTGGTTACAAACTGAAGTCTATAATATGAGTCCTGCATATTAAAAATATTTTTTTAAACAAAAATGAGAGCAAATTTTAGAATTCCTGAAAGTATTATGAACAATTTTTAAAAGGGTAGATCCTAACCCTACAGAACTACAAAAACGAATTTTATGATCAACAATTAAAAATCTATCACACAACCTAAAATATGTTTATACTGACTTTTTTTTTTATAAATTTAATTCTTTGACTATATATGCCATTTATACAGATAACAAACTTACTATTTTTACTTTTCATTTTTACACATGTTTATATTTTTGCATCATCATATTTAAAAATGTTCTCTTTTTGCTCTTTATAGTAACTTGTAAAAATTCTCTTGTATTTTCCTGTATATAATACATAGCAGTGTATTGTCCGTAAGACCTTTTATTAAAGTAGATGAAAAAAAGGGTTGCTTACGCTGCAGCATTGTACAATCATCGGCAATTTTTTTGCCAATAGTAAAAAATATATGTAAATTTTTACTATTGGCAAAAAAATTGTAAAATATATGTACAATTTTTTTGCCAATAGTAAAAAATATATGTTGCTGATAATGTGGTGTCCCAGAAAATAAAAAATACTTTGTATGATCAAAAATATAATAAATCATACAGAAAAAAATTTATTATGAAAAATATCTGATTGGATCTATCTTATCACCAAGAGCGATAAACCAAGATGAAAACACCATATTGATCAAGAGCAATGATTGAGAAAATTCTATTAAAACTTATCGATTTTTAGTTTTTAATAACTTTTAAAAATAAAATGTATTCCATTAATGATTAACTGAAAAAAATAATTGCACATTGAATACATTTTTTCTTTTGTATTGCACATGCTTTGTTTTTTACTTTATATTAACAGGTTTATTGCCATTTTTAAAACTTTCCCTATAATTTTTAGATTAGATTAAGATCTGAAGTTTAACTTGTATGCTTTTGCTTCAACATGATGATATACGAACTTGAATGTTTTCAAAACAAAACAAGACAAAATGTAAAATGACGATAGTAATTAGCAACTGTATTTTTCCTAAGGAACCAAATTCATTCTTGAACATAATTGGACAAAACTAATTACAGCTGAAATAAGTCAGCCTAGTCATGGTGCCATCTTTTATTTATTTTATGAAAGAGACAGCATTTTTTCCCCCCGAAGTTTTTCTAATGGAAATTTTTTTTTACCAGATTATCCAAGATACCATACAACACGTACAATGAAATTCAAAATTATTTTAACACATAACCTGTGGAATTTATGCAGGAAAATACAGTACTTCAATTCAGAAATTTTATAATTTTTTTTTTATTAATAATACTAATAAGGATTTTATCTAGCAACTTAAAGGTAACTTTTATAGAGAACTTGAGAATTTCTAACATACCATAGAACAATTTGTGTAATGGGAATCCTAAACATGCAGAGGATGTCCACACATTTTTGTGTAATGATTTTTTTTTATGAAATTAAATATTAATTCAAAAATGAAAATGTATCGGCATAAATTGCCTTAGGACTTAATTATCGTCAGTAATATTAAAAATACTCCTTGCTTTGATAAATTGAAGGCTACATTTTTTCATTTTTCAAAGAGAAATATTCTCATTCGGTTACTAAAAAAAGATATAAAACCCAGGATTTTAATATTTCTACACGCAAAATAAGTGACATAATTAATATGAAAGGAAAGAAATGTTAAAGTTTACATATGATTGGAGTAAAAGCAAAAAACATATACCTAACAAAATTATTTAAAGCGCTTAACAAAATTAAAGTGGCATCAGATGCTTTAAAGTAATAAACCCATTACCCAAAAATCTATTGCAAAAACTTTAAATTACTTAAACTATAAAATACTATTGGAACTGTGAAAAAAATCATAAAATCCAATATAAAGTTGATTAAAACAAAAAAACACAACAGTCATCGATTAACACTGAAACAAATTTCTCAGGTAAGACTATGTACAGATTTTGTATGAAAATTATTTGGTGAGTGAAAAATGGAAATACATAGTTAGTTACAATCTATGAAGGTTGAACATATTTATCAGATAACAATAATAAATATTACCATATTTATTGTATATAATCCACGGATTATGTGTTAAAAAATTTCTGAACTTAGTTGTGCATATTATAAGCTGTCACAGATAATTTGATATAAAACATATCTCATCAGAAAAGCTTACAAGAAAGTTTTGAAAGAATTACTGTTTATGTTTCATAAAAAAAATAATCATGACACAGCTGAGTTATTTAAACTATAATCAGCTTTGTCCTATTATGTTCAACAACGAATTTGGTTCCTCATAAAGATATTACAGTTGCATTTCACTGATGTCATTTCGCACTTTGTCTCGATATTAGCCGTTTAATTTATCATTATTTAATATTTTTTATATATCTAGCATTGTTTTAAAAGTTATTAGAAGCTAAATATTGATAAGATTTACAAGAATCTTCTTGAAATTATTGCTCTTGATTGATCTTGTGCTTTCGTCTTAAATTTATTTCACTTAGCGATGAGTTGGATCCAGACATCTTTTTCATAATTGCTTTTTTCTGTCCAATTTATTATACTTTTAATCATACTGTGCATTTTTTTATTTTATTTGACACCCATATAATCAGCAGTATATATTCTAGACTATTCGCTGAAAAAAAACTGCCATGGATTATACACCATTGAAGATTATGCAATGCTTTTTCCCCCTTTTACTTGAAAAAAAAAAAAAAAGGGTAGTGCGAATTATATACGAAAATACAGTAATTTACTAATGGAAAAAAAAGAAAAAGACATAACAAGTTGGTTTAGAGAAAACATGGAAAGTTGTTCTAAAGTTTTATGGTTATTACTGGATACTCTTATAATTTAAAATAAGGAAAGTACAAAAAATGTCAAATTTAATTCAGATTACTTTCAGAAGTATGTTTCGACACCTATTTTCACAAAGAAGAAATTCCATTCCTTTATACAAACAATATTCACTATGTTAAGTTTTATCAGGATAAGGCTCTAAGCCAATATTTTATAAAAATATTGCTCTATTTTTTGAAAAAATTACAAATGAAACTGAAGGTTTTCTCTTTAAATAGTTCCCACTCAAGTCCCTTGACATTTCACCTATAGATTATTCTGCATTTGGACTGTTAAAAGCACAAGCTCTTTAAAAGCAGCATCCCAAAACATTGGATGGTCTCTGGAAGATTGTGAAGGAGGAGTGGAATAATATTAGCCTTGATGTTTTAAGAAAAGGGCTGTTTGCTAGGAAATTAAATGTAACAGGATAGTTCAGAAAAAGTCTTTCTGATTGAAGAAGCCCTTCAGAACATATTAGAAACTAAAATACTTGTATTTATTAAATCATAACTTTGAAAAATTATTACAAAAATGTGTGAATAATTTCTGCATACCCATATTAGTTAGCAATAGGCAAACAAAGATGGATATCCAGAATTCTTCCGAAAACAAGATTTTTAAACAGTTTTCAAAAACAAATTATTTACATATGAGAATTCATATTCCACAAAGAAATTGCCTTTAAAAATATGGTAAAATTTTATAAAATGCCTAGGGTTAAGATATTTTAAAGGCATAGAAGAATTCAAGGATGGGTCAAATTCTTGGAGTACATATTTCAACAATCACCAGAATTTTCAAAAAAAATTTTTGACATCAGCTTTTAGTGTGTATAAGGTTAATATTCTCTTTTTATGAGGTCCTTTCTGAAAATCTATTTTCAGAGAACAGTAAAATAGTAAATATTATTTCTTGATAACTTGGCTAATGGAAAATGGTTTTTAAGTCTTATCATAACAAACCTTAAATTTTAATGAACTTCTCTCAAAATATTTTTAAAAAATTCACATCAAAATGCTTTTAATTTTGAAACAGAAAATTCCATTAAAATCTGAATAGACGGGCGTTTTTTTATTATTCTACACCATAATAAAGATTAATTTAAATGAATTGAATTTTTACAAAAAAGGTTAAGCAATATAAAATATATGGAAATTAATGCAACTGCAATATTAAAATAAATAGTTAAAGAATGAAGAAACACACACACATATATTAAATTAAGAACTCTCAAAAATTATAACATTAACAGAATTTACAACTTGCTTCAAACAATTTATCATTTAATTATCAAATTTTAACTATGCACAGCACTTGAAGCAAACAATATAAATTAAAAAGAAAAATATATTGAAATGAGAATATTTGAGGCGTTTTGGTATAAAAAAATTTTATACTAAAAATGAAATTAAATGCCCTAAATATAAAAAAATTTCAAAACTGGTTGAAAAGCTCAATATGAGCAATAAGATATTAATTATAGTTACTTCTAAAAATAAGTAGACAAAAAAAACCGAATAATAAAATATATAAGTGGGTCACTTCAAACAATAAAACATAATATAATATTATAACTTGAACAACAGAAAATAAGATTAATTTTTTAGTACATAATCTATATTATATATTTTGAAAGTGAATAACATGATCAATTTATTAAAGTGCCACATTTTCTTGCAAATAATTTGCAATATTGTATTAATCCAAGAAATTTATTGCCAGTAAAAGGAAAAAAGTGTAACATAACCTATTAGCATATAATCTGAAGCAATTTTTAGGTAAATAGTCTAAAATATATTATTGATAAAGTGGTGATCACATAAAATTAAAAAAAAACAGCTTGATTAAAAATATAATAAATTGTACAAAAAAAACCCCATTTATTACGGAAAATATCAGATATCAGATTGGATTCTATTTGGATTGACCTGATCACACAAAAGGCGATAAAATGAGATGAAAGCACCTAGTCGATCAAGAGTGATAATTGCAAAATTCTAGTAAAACTTATCAATTTTTGATTTTTAATAACTTTTAAAATGAAGTTAAATATATTTTAAAATAAAATATATTTTGTTAACAATTAAATGAAATAAATGAATTATTTTTGAACTGAGCATTAAATGCAATTTTTCTTTAGTATTGCACATGCTTTGTTTTTCACTTTACATTAACCTTTTTTTCTTTGCCTTCTCTATAGACTTTAATTCAAATTTTTTGTGTAACTTACCGTATTTTCCTGTATATAATCCACGGATTATGTGTTAAAAAAGTTCCGAATTTCGTTGTGCGTATTATACCCCGCCGCGGATTATCTAATAAAAAAACATCCTCCATCAGAAAAGCTTACAAGAAAATTTTGAAAGAAATACTCTTTATGTTTTATAAAATAAATAACTGGTGGTACCAGGACACACCTGAGTTATTTAAACTATAATCGGCTTTCTGCAATTACGTTCAAAAACAAATTCGGTTCCTCTTAAAGATTTCACAGTTGTAAATTCGCTAACGTCATTTTGCAATTTGCCTTGATGTGAGCTGTTTCGTTTTGAAAATATTCAAATTCATGTATCGTCATAAGGAAGCGAAAATTTTTAAGTCACACAGCAGGTTTTAAATTAAAAGCTATAGCGAAAGCAAATAAAAACAATGGCGTCAAATGTGATAATGTGACGTGGAAAACAAAACACGCGCAGTATAAAAAAAATTGTATAAAATACGCAATTTGTAAATAATCCATTTCTTTCATTTAAATATTAACTAAGCAAATATATATTGATTTAAATATGTCTAACATCATTTTAAAAGTTATTAGAAGCTAAATATCGATAAGTTTTACAAGACTCTACTCAAAATTATCGCTTTTGATCGATCTCGTGCTTTCATCTCAAGTTTATCGCACTTTGCGATAAACTGTATCTAGACTGATATTTTTCATAATAAATGCTTTTTTGTATAAAATTTATTAAATTTTTAATCCTACTGTGCATTTTTTTATTTTATGTGACACCTATATTATCAGCAGTACATATTTTAGACTATTCGCCAAAAAAAATTGCCTAGGATTATACGCCGCTGTGGATTATACGACGCTTTTTTTTCCTTTTACTCGAAAAAACGGCCGTGCGGATTATATACAGGAAAATATGGTATATGCTTTTACATCAAAATGACAACATACAAATTTGAGAAACAGCTCAGGTTCAGATAAAATACCAAATGATGATGGTCAATACTGCAACTTAATATTTTTCTGAAGAACCAAATTTGCTTTTGAATGTAAGTAGACATAACTGAATATAGCTGAAATAAGTCAGTTCAGTTATGTGGCAATCTGTTACTCATTTTATAAAACATAAAAGACATTTCTTTCAATATTTTATTGCAAGTTTTTATGGAAAATAATTTTATCAGATTATTCACAATAGCATTTAATACACAAAACGAAATTTTGAAATTTTTTTTACATGGAATCCACAGGATATAAACAGGAAATTATAGCAATTAAATAATAAAAAATAATTCATTCTACGTTATTTAACAATAAAAAATGGAGAAAAATGAGCTGAGATTAGAAGTTTTAGTTTACCATTGTCACTAATATCTAAACTGCATAAACATCGTATTCCTGGCAGGCAAGATTCAAGAACAAGGGCACCATGAGATTTTAACTCATTATTACTAAGATCAAGAGATATATCTGTGGCTATTTCATTGCAGGCAAGTCCCAGAAGCATTGCTCTAAAAAAATTCATAAACAATAAGATCATACATACTAAAAGCAAATGCTCTACTTAAAAATATAAATATTATGACTAAATATTAAAAAAATAAATGAATTAAAATCAGTAAACCCTAGGAAATTTATTAAATAAATTTTATGTTATAAATGAAATTCATAAATCACATTTATGAAAAATATTGTAGTTATGCAATTTGTTAACTTAATAAAAAAGATTATACTTGGGAAAAAGTAGTTGTATGCTTTTTGTGTCAAAAATAAAATTAAAAAATAGAAAAGCAACAAACTTTAACAATTCATTTTATTTAGTCTTATACAAATCCTGAGCAATAATTTTATCTTTTATTTAATACAAATTGTATTTTTTATAATTAATTATATTTCTGTTGCAAAGTACATTTAAATTGATTTTGTATATTTTATGACAATCAAAAATTAAATAAAATTTAATTCACAGCAAAAAGTTATTGTGAACTATTTAAATTCTATTAATTTTGCATACCAATTATACCTATTTTGTCTATCAAATCTATTATAATTTATATTAAAGATTAAATATACTAAAATAAAAAATAGATTATATATATAATAGAATTGTATTTACAAAAGTTCATAAAAATTTAATGAGTCAAATTTTGATTTTAATGGAAAAATATTGTATAATGTGTTTCAATAAAACAAAAGTAAACAAAGTAAAATTATGTTAATAAAAGACATTTTCCTGTATCCAAGGAAAAAATTTGTTAAAGTAAAAAAACACAAGAAAGGAAAAAAAATAAAAAAATGTAGCTAAAAATATTATTATACCTCAAAAAGTATTTTTAAAAAATGAATCTTAATTTCATATTTTTTTTTAACTATAATTAAAAAATAACCTTAATATTATTTTTAACAAAAATTCTTTTAAGTAAAATGTTTAAAGATTACAAAATATTAAGCAAAGTCATGGTACGTTTTCTTTGAATTTACTTTTTAAATAATTAAACTTTAAATCCTCTTGTATCTAATGAAATATAGCAGATTCAAAAGTTAAAAAAATTCAGCACAGATAATTTGCAACTCATGAATCAAACTTCATTGTTTAATAATTCATTATTTTTATTTTGCATATGAAAATATAACTTACCATAATTAAATACTTTTGTTATTTTCCTGGTTTCTCCTAGATTATTTGATAGTTTATAACTCATTAATTTTTTTAAGTACACTTTTCAACACTTTAATTTTGATTTAAGTCAAATTCCAATTAATATTCACATTTGGAATGTTATCTCAGCAGTTATTACATTAATCTTAATTTCAACATAAATGATTGGTGAACTTTAATTTTTTATAATTAATTGTTTAATCCCAGAGAAAATGAAATAGTTAAGGTAATTATTTTTTTCATTTTATTAATAACATTAAAGGATTAAATAAATAAATAAAAAAGAATTCATTTTTAAAGAGTAAAAAATTTATTAAAACAATTAAATAATTTAATGTACTAATTAATTAAAGGTTGAAATAAATTTTTATAATTGATATACAAATTTTTTGGATTGATTATGTGTAAAATTTTTTACTCTGATCTAAGCAATAATGTGTAAAGCATTATTCACATACATATATACATAATGCATGTAATGCTTGTATGTATGTACATATGCAGCACATATTCATTTTTACATACAAGATAAAGAATTACATAAAAAATACAGCAACTTTTGATGTTTTTTCAGTATTTTATTAACAATTTACCAAATTAAAGCATTTAATTTAAATAAAGGAATAATATAAAAATATGATCACTTTAAAGCTTCGACGGGTAATTTATTGCCAGACATATTTAGTTGTTTCAAAGCTACTGTACTGGAGAAGAAGGCTTTAAATGAGGGAGGAACATTCACTTCTTTCGATTTCTTGGCAGAGAACTGATTTCTGGACAAAATTAATATAGCTAATTTTTGTGTACATCCACGAAGTAAAGCACCAAAAACCTAAAATATCATAAAAGTGTAAAACTGCTTATTTATTTAAATAGAATAAATTAGAATATAAAATACACTTATTTATTATATTTAAATATTTTTAAATAAATTTAATAAATATTTACTTGCTTAAATTACAAATTTAAATAACTAATTTAAATAAATTGAATAAACAATTTAAAAATAAAAGTAAGGGTAAATATCTAAAAATAGTTACTGAAATATTCAGAGCAGGTATGCCACTTTCCATGACAAAGACATGAATAGAAAATACTAAAAAGTCTTGACTAAAAATGAGTTTTCAAAAAAATTGTTCCCAATTCAATACTTTAACAATTAACACCAAATTGTTAATCTATAACTCACTTTAAAAACCTATTTTCTGTCTTTCATATTTAATGAAAATAAAAAAACAAACTAACAATTTTGCTTCCGATGACCCAAAGTAGGATTATCCTCTTCAAAGTAAAAGATTTTAGTTTGAGACACAACCAGTATCAATGATATTACATATGTTTATCAAGATAATTTCTTAGTGATTTTTGAGGCTGTGTTCCTATTGTGATGTGATTACTATCTACAATTTAGGGAAAGCCTCCTAAAAGCAAGACTAAACAAACATTGAAATGCCTTAAAACAATATTCATCACAATTTTTTAAAAACACTATTAAAAGGCTGCCCACTAAATGTTAAATTCATACACATTTTGATTTACAACAGAATTTCATTTTATAAATTCATAATTCACTCACAGCTTAAAAGATTTAAAACTTACTTTGCATGTCAAAATTATATACTTGCACACAGTTAAAAATAATTTATTTATAATACATAAAAAATGTTAGTTTCTATTATAAGTCAAGAACTTATAACCATAAGTCAAAAATTTATAATAATAAATTTGAGTAATTTTAAACTGAATGAAAATTTAATAGCAAATAATCTTTAACAGAATTTTTTTTTTTTAATCGTTTTGATTTAAAATATATTTTTTAAGTAAAAATTAAGATTTTTAAATTAGTTTTTTGACATAGACTTTCATAATAATCACAAGGTATCACATTCTTCCCTAATTTTTTTTGACTCATTCTAACATTCTATAACAAAGTTCTATGGTTTCCTATGTGCTGTGTCGGTAGTTGAATGATTAGTGCTTTTGCCTTCAGATCAACAGCTTACAAGTTCATCTCTCAGTAGTAGCAATCCAGAATTTAGCTTAAATTGTTAGTTCCAGTCATATTAAACTTCCAGTTCACAAAAAAAAAAGACAGTTGAATGATAAATAAAACCAAATTATTTATTACACTGGATATCTTATTTGCATAGATTTCCTTTTCTACAGAAAAGTTTTTATAATATCCTTTTTTATGGTTATATAATATTGCTACACTCTACATTATCAGTATTACAATCAATTATAGCGCTTGGCTACTTAACCAAAATTAGCTTATGAACTCTAAGTGTAAGGCCATAGCCTGATTAGTTAGGGTGTTGCTCTTTTATTATTATATTATTAGAAGGTATTGAGTTCAAATCTTGTTTTAATCAAAGATCTGTCATATTCATAAATAATGACTGAGTCACATTAAATATGTTATGGTTGCAATTCCTCCAAGTGATATAATATCAATTAGTGACAGATCTAGTATTGGAGGTCTTCTACTTGGTCCCTGCTTCTAAATTAAAAAGGTTACCACTGGGATACTTTCACATATAGTCACAACTAGTAGAGCCCAACTGAATGCTAGGTGTATGGATTGGTTTGATTTTTTTATCGCTCAATGATCATTTTTTGCACACAAAGGGTAATTACACCCCTAAAGATGTTTGTTCTAGTTCAACTGCTTTTAAAATTTTAAAGTTCAAAGAAAATTAGAATTTTACATGATTTTATTTTTAATTTTAGAAGTTAAGAGTAAGTGAATACATTTATAATTTCTGAATAGTTCATAAAGTTAAGTCACATATTTGAACTTTTAATATTAAAAAGTTGAAGGCAAATTTTCTTTTGAAATTAAGAACTTAGTCAATGAATCAATCAATGAGTCTTTGTAACCAATAAAAATATTTTTCTAGAACTAATATGAAAAAGTTCAAAATACTGTTTTACTAAATATCGACTTAAAATTATGGGGAAAATATTTAATGATGAAAATTTTATTAATGCATTTTAAATTTAATAATACTGGTATATTTCTAATTAAAAAATAACTAAAATATTAAAAGATATCTACAGCATATCCAATTATATTCGATTTGGATATCTCATAGATATTGTATTTTAGTTTGATATAGATATCTCATGGATATCTGAACATCCCACAGATATTTTTCTGATAACTAGGAGACACTCAAAGTCTATTTTAAATAATCAAAAATATATCAACTCAGATGTCACAATATCCAAATATACGCAGCATATCTATTTACTGTGATCCTTTGTATAACCAGTGGATATACCGTAGATATTCGAATATCGCCTATTTATCTAAGAAACAAACTGATATCCAGATAAATGTCTGAGATAACTATAGGATGTCATATGGATTTTTGTGGTTGTTTGAGAATCCTTCAACACAAATGTAAAGCAAATGTACTGTCATAAAAATTCGAGCCACAACAAATCAATGTGGCTCACCTATGGATGTATGAAAGGAACATAAATTAGTACAATTTCTCTATTAGAGAAATTTCACACATAACATTTTAATTTAAGTTTAAATTAGACATAATCAAATTTTAATGATTATTTTCTAAAAAAAGAATCTTATGGCAAATTTTTTATACATACTTATTCAATAAGGGGCTCTTGAGACAATTATTTAATATTATTTTCTAAGTTAAGAATATTTTTTCTAACAGTGCTTCTGGTTAAATCATTCAGCTAATAAATAACATAACGATTACATTTAAGCAAGTTATTTTTTTTACAAAATTTTTAATTATTATTGCTTTTAATTTATTCATTATAAAAAATAAACAATACAAAATTTAAAACATCTAGGGTTTTAATAATTAAAATTGATACTAATACTATATAAAATCTTAGAAAGTATAATACTTTATGCATTAATAAATACTAATTTATAGCAATAAATTTATAATCTATCAATCTTTTAGAGTGAAACAACATTTACACATTGCAGTACACTAAATTGTCTAAATATATAAAGCTTCAAAATATAATTACTCACCGTATCTAAGGCACATTCTGTGCCAGATAAATCAAGATGTGTCAGAGCATTTGGTTGAGCTAAAAAGTTATACAAATTCTGCAAAATACAAAACAAATGTAATTAAAATTATAAATAATCATGTTAGTAAAAATACAGGAGATTATTCAAAATTTTCAATAATATTATTCTGCATATTAACCTTTTTATACTGTTTTTAAAAACTTCTGCAGGATTATTAAATATGGTGTAACAAATAACCAATAATTTATACAATAAAGTCACAAATAACCAATAATCATATGTCCGTTTAAAAAGTAATAATCTTATGACAATAATTATTTCTGATTATTCAAACTATATATTAATCTTTTAATTAAAAAATGGAAGCATATTTTCTTATGAGTTTTTACTACAGTTGTCTTTATTACAGAGGTAAAGTAATCCTAAGAAA
>JAPDSC010110246.1:1039027-1052583 GCA_026290005.1 Latrodectus geometricus | reverse complement strand
AAAATATTTAAAAAGAAGCAAAATATATGTAAAGAATTATTTCATAATTAGGAAAATAGAAAATAACCATTCAATACAAATCGCTACTTATTGCTGAAAGCATAGAATTAATACCAAAAAGTTCTTAAAACAAATAAAAAAAATTTTTCCCATATACAAGATACCTTATACATTAAACAATTTGAAGTTTTGTACTTACTAAGCATAAATAAAATTCCAGCTTTTTTTTATGCAAAATAATGAATAAGTTTACACAAGTTATATTACAAATTTAAAACATAATCAAACACTTGTGTCAAAAATTAGCATACTATATATTGTCTTAAAAAATTCTAAGCTATCTTTTAAATAAAATCTTTTTTGAAATGAAAATTATAAACAGTTCAAAATGTTCTGCATAATAGATACTTGTAAAACCAAAATTAGAATGAATTACCTTATAAATTTGTAAAATCCTTGTACATAATTTAAATGAGTTATTGAAATATTTTTCTTCCCATTACACCATATAAAGGATTGCATAACCAGAAATATTTACTACTTAAGGACTTATATTAAAAGAATAAAAATGATATCATTATTTTTATGCAAAAATTACATTTAAAAATACTTTAATTAGTCAAAATATAAATGAAACATTTCAATCCAGAGTTTAATTTTTAAATGTAGGTGAAAAGTACTTTATATTATTTAAATAAGATGCAAATCATTTAGAATAAAAACCAAAGTTTCACAAAATATTAAGAAAAATGCTTTAAAATAAATATATAAGTTTATTATAAAAGGTAAAAAAAATCAAGGATCCGAAATAAAAATATAACTATTGTAGCAATTATACATTAAATTAACAAATATCATGCAAGATTGAATATTTACTCTTATGGAATAATCTTAACATAAAATACTTATATTTTAATTAATTTATCATAGTAAAATTTTAGTATTTTCATCATAAAAAAATGGGTTCTTTTCAAATAATCTATGATGTTACTATACTATTATACTATATGCTTGACTAATAAAACAAGAAATTTTTAAATTTTGTCTTTAATAGTTACTTACATTTACATCTTCTTTGAAGAGATTATCACTAAGATTGAGGAATGTAAGAGTAGATGGCATTGCACGATTTAAAGACAGAGCATGAGATAATGTATTTATGCCTTTAGCAGTAAGTCCTGTTCTACTTAAATTTAAATGGATAAGCCCTTTTTGAAGTCGACCAATACCTCCCCCAAGCTGACCAGCACCTTTAACAAAAAAATATGAGACTCCATTTGCAAATTCATAAAAAGTTTACATAGAAAACACATTTACTTGTGAATTAAATTGCTTTGAATATTTCTTAAATAAATATTTTAAAAGAGAATATATAATCTTTTTTAAATTAATAAAATGTAAAATTAGTTATTTCATTTATCAAATATATTTTGCTATTTAAGTTTTAATGAATATAAGAAATCTAATATTAATTGTGCAGTTAAAATATATATATTAAATATACCACAACAAAAATTGAAATGAAAATAATTTAGTGTCTATTCTTCCATGCATTCACAAAGTAACTAGATATTTTAGTTGAATTAAGCACAAGGAAGGAAAGATGAAGGAAAATGTAAATCTGATAAATTTTAAAAGGTTATATTTGTTATTATTGCACAATGGTTTTAAGAAATTATATTAGAATACTAACCTTGGGTTATTTTAGCAATTATTCCACACAGACTATTGATACCTAAATATTAATAAAATGTTAATAATTATGAAACTAAAAAAAATTTTAATTTAGCAATAAAATTAATTATTACTAGATAAATTCATTCACCTTTATCTTCTATTAAATTATTGGATAAATCAATTGTATGAAGAAGAGTATGAGGATTAGCTATCAAAGCCAGCGATAATTTATAAGCAAATTCCCTAGAAATGAAATTTGAAATCAATATTATAATCATAATTTCAACATTTTAGAAAATATAGAATATATTTTCTTCGAAAATCCATAACATACCTCGTTAAAAATTTCATTATTAATAAATTCAGTATTTTATGTAAGAAATGTTAGATTTGCAATTAAAATATTTTTGAAAAATTCTTATTTATCTTTATAATATAATAAAATTAACATAAAATAAATAAATGAATTTATATTAAAAATAATCTTAAAGTAATAAAAACGGAGTTATAAGTAGTTTGCATATTATTTTGTCTTTTAATTAGAGGGTAAGAAATATAACTATATGTAGCAAAAAAAAAAAAAAAAGGCCAAAAAACTGACAACACAGTTTAAATATTTTGTAACTCCTTTTTTCCCATGAATTTTTCATGTACGATTTAGATTTTATGAATAAAATGCATAATTTAATAAAGATTTATTAATATCTAAACTTTTGTAATAACATATATGGAAAAACATGCCTACACAGATACGTACATTTTTCAGTAAATTAAATTGTAAATAAAAAGTTTTCAGTTTTTTTAACTGAAAACTTTTTGCAAAGTGCAAAAAAGTCAATTAAAAGTGTATATTAAAAAATTTATTCAAATTATTTCTAAAATATTTTTTTAGAAAGTTACAAACATTAACACAAGAGTACTGCTAAAATATGAGTAAAGAAAATTTTTTGTGATGTATGATAAAATTATTGAGAAAATGTAGTCTGAGCTGAACATTAACTTTAATATTAAGTTTAAAAAAAAGTAAAATAAGAATTTCACAAAACAAAAACATATTAAGTAATTAAAAACACATAAATCCAAGAGTTTTTTAAACTGTAAACCAAAAATAAGTTTTTCAGGATTTGTAATCATAAATTTAAAGGTAAATATAGGAACTTAAAGTTAGTAAACAAAAATAAAAGTGCAAAGTATTAACAAAATATTATACATTCTTTCTTTTTCTAAAAATGCAAATTATTAATTTAAATTCTCTTTTTATTAAAAATAAACTCTGAAGAAAGAAAGTAAAAACAATAATCACACATAAAAATAAAAAAAAATATGACAACTTATACTCATACCTTCTTTGTTGACAAAATTTAGACAATAAAGAAAGTATGAATATAATTTATTATGATAAAGCTAATTTAGTTTTTAAATTATTAAGGAAATACAAATATCCCATTTTTATTTCAAATAGAAGTTCTTTTTATAGCAACAATTTTAGGAGAGTAAGTAATAATGCTTACTCTCATAAAATTTTCTCAATTTTAAATCTTCTCGTAAAAATCTTTTACTCCCTAGAAAAGCAAAAATTTTTTTCATTTAACCACTTCCTGTGCTTTTCAATACAAAATATTAATGAGCAATAGAAATTAAACTAATACAAATTTTTTAGCTTTTATTCAAATATTTTAAACCTTATTTACAAACTTTGGAAAGAAATACAATTAACTAAATTTAAGGTTGATGTATGACATAAAATCGTAGTATCTCACTATTTTTTTTCTCCATAAAATTATTAAATAGAAATATTTCTCACTTCCGACTTATGATATAACTTTTAAAAAAGCAAACTAAGTACATAGCAAATTTGGTTGAATAATTAAATTATAAAAATCTAAACACTGCAAAATACAACTTTATAATTGATACAATATTGTTCAGCAAATGTTAAACAAATATAAGAATAAAATAAAAATAAAATAAACATTACCATTTAAGTCCTGTATTATCGAGATATATTTCCTCAAGAGCAACAGATCTGCGCAACAGAAGTAATACCACATCTAAGGCTTCAGATACCTAAAATTAAGAAGAGTTTTAGAATCAAATTATATTTCTTAAATATTTTTGAAAAATATTTCACACATAGAAGAAACATTTGCACATAAATGTTTATATGTATATATATAGTTTTTGTAGCTTCTTGAATATCAATATGTAGCTTTTCAAGCGAGTTAAAAGGACAACTTTACATCAAGCAACTATACAGTATTTTTCTGCATGTAGTCTGCAGAAGCATATTATCCACAAGATCTTTTTTTTTTTTTTTTTAGTAAAAGAAAAAAAGTGTTGCAAAACCTTCAACGCTTTTCCAGGAATAGTCAAATATATATATATACTGATGATAATGTCAGATCACATAAAAAATAGATATGGTTAAAATATAATAAATTGTAAAGAAAAACATTTATTATGAAAAAAAAATTGTTTAGATCCATCTCATTACAAAGTGGAATAAACAGAGATGAAAGTGCCAGTATGATCAAGAACAGTATTTCCATGATTTTAGAAAAATTTATCAATTTTTAGTTTTTAATAACTTTTAAAACAAAGTAGCATGTATTTTAAAAATAAAATATACATATTTCATTAAAATGATATAAAAGAAATGTATTATTTTCAAACTGTGAATTGGATAGAATTTTTTAATTGTATTGCACGTGCCTTGTTTTCCACCTTACATTAACACATTTGAAACCATTTTTTTAATTGCCTTCTTTAAAGTTTTTAATTTAAAATCTGCTGAGTAACTTATGCACTTTTGCTTTCACAGGACAATATACAAATTTGAATATTTTCTGAACAAAATGACTCAGGTCAAGACAAAATGCAAAATAACGATAGCCAAAATCAACTATAATCTTTGCCAAGAACCTATTGTTTTTTAATGTAATTGGTTGGACCAAACTGATTATATCAGCATTATTATGGCACAATGTGTTATTTATTTTATAAAATGTAAACAGCATTTCCCTTAAAATTTTATAGTAAGCTATTGATATAGAAAATATTTTTACCAAATTATCTGCGGTAATCTGGTAAAAATCATTTATTTTACACACAAAAAGAAAGCATTAGGGAAAAAAATAAGACTGCATTTACAAAAAACTTAAACATACAACTTGAAATAAAGTAAAAAGGTGATATGTACTTACTAATTTAACACCTGAAGCACGGAATTTCGTAAACCAAGTGTTAAACATAAGAGCTGAAATTATAGGCATCAGATCTCTAAAAAATGTAGATAAACATGATAAATTTTTATGATAAAATCAAACAACCATCAAAAAATTATTTGTATAATATGCAGAAAAGCAAAAAATATACAGCATTGTTCTTTTATGCTTTTGATATAGTTTCTTTCATAAAAGGATAAGCAATTTGAAAGTAAAAAATTGATATTCAATATCAGAAATTAATTTTTAACATGATATATTAATATAATAACTGCCTAATGCATTTAATATTTTAAGTGTTAAATTGAAATGAGTTAAATAGAAGATGAAAAAAAGCAAATGTTACATAGTTTAACAGTTATAAAAACTGTTTATATATTATTGAATATTGTAAGAAATAAAATATCGCTCTCACATCATGTTGGTACATTTCTACAGGTTATCTTTTAAGTTGCAAGTATTTTTTCTTTATATGAACTAATTTTATTTGAGTAAGTTTTCCGAATCATGAAATAGATAGAAGATTCTTTAACAACAAAATTCATGGTGGGCTATTAAAATTACAACCATGAAAGAATACAAATAAAAAAAGTTATTTATCATATATAAACCATATCATAAAAATAAAATGATTAAAATTTGCAAGCAGTTTAGAGCATTTACAAGAATGCAAAATTAGTTGAAATAGTTGCTGTACCTGGCAGATAAAATTATCCTTACCAGGTTAGGCATGGAAAGAACAACAGAGAAGACAATTCATTAAGTCCAGAAAGTTAAATGAATCATAATGACTGGAGAGAAGTGTCAGACCCAGTACTCCAGAAATCCAAGACTAAATTTTTTCAATTGGTGAAAGATTTAGAGACAGGGGAGGGCAAAATAAAAATTGAATAAAAACCACTATAACCTGAAAGAACAAAATATGATGTGTAACATGTGCTGTTGAATTATCTTGTTGGGAGATAGCTTGTTCCATGTCTCAAAGATATTCTGCAACAACCATTATTTCTCCTTGGAGCTTCCAGACACAATATTTACTAAAATAAGAATGTTGCATCTAGACTGAGACTTGATTGAAAAGACTATAACATGCAACTCCTGAATCCACCTTTGTTGTCAGAGGCAGCAAAATTATCAGATGTATCTATTCTGCACTGTCAAAAGAAACCAAAATGGTGATAGTACTAACAACCCATGCTGCTCAAGATATCATCACACTGAACTAATGGATACTGAATATGCTTGCACACAAGTTCATTTTCTGAATATTGCTCCATAATGTGGTTGTAAAATTTGCAAGGTTGGTATTACAATATGTCTCTCCTCTTGGGAATTATTCAAGGGAAGCCGTTAAGATTCTGCATAAAATGCAGCATCACACTCAACATTCACCCAATTCTATATTTGCATGACTCTGGTTAGATTTTATCAGATGTAGCAATATGGCAGAACAATAATCCATATTTTCAATAAGCCTCTATCAAGTTTTCTCCATTTGCTGGTTTTTATCTTATTTGAGGCATAACTTGAAATTTTGAATAAACTCAGAGGTTACAAAGTGATTTCCAAAAAAAGAAATTCATGCAACAACTTTTCATTTATGGAGAATTTAAAATGTTGTTTAAATGCACCTATACATTTGTACCTTCTAACCACTTCAGTCAAAAAATTTCAAATAATTATAAAATTCTCAATAGTTATGAAATTTCAAGAGATTTTAACATTCATAAGATCATTCTTTCATAGTGCAGCAATTTTATTGCCAGCATTGTATATTATGAACAAAATATTAATTTTTCATATCCTTTGCTGGACTAAGACCATCACAAAAATCAAGTTAATAATTCAAGACAAGATGCATTAAATCATTTAGAAATAAAATCACTCTCCAAGAAAACATTTTTTATGACATTAATTACATACATTTCTCTACTATTATGTTTCAAGAAATTTTAGACACTAAGACATGAGTGTCAAAAAATTAAGTACTCTTAACTCTAATATTAGAAAAATTACAGGCATTGGACAGTTGTTGCACTATCATACCCCCCTATACCTAGTTCACAGTTTAGCTCCGAGAGTTTAATTCTGATAAAATCAATAAGATAAAAGCAGCTAGGTTTTTGTTATTTGGAGGCAAGGACCAACCACCAGATAATCAATATTCAATCTGCCACTCCAAGAAGTACCATTTCACTTAGAAGATGTGACAAACACAACCTATTTAAAGTTTTCCAACTATCGTCAGTGAATAAGATAGAGCTTTTTTTTAATTAAAGTGGGATTAAAACTCACAACCTTTGATAATGAGAATGATACCCTAACCAAACAGGCTATTGTTACACCAGCATACTTCCCTGTGTCTAGTCCAAAGTTGGTTTCTAACAGTTAGGTGGAAGCAGCTGGGTGGGAGACTTCATAATTTAAAAGCAGAGACAAAGTAAGAGATCGCTGAATACTTGATGTAGCACATTCAGAGGTATTATTGCATTAGAGGACAGTGCAATCACAACCTCTTTAAGACATTGAGCAGCAAAAATAGTTTGAAAAAAAAATTTCAATGTATTGTCTTAGAAATATTTAATTTATGTATCTTCTAATTTCATAAACTTTAAAAGAGTTAGGTAGTTCTTTCAATTAATATACATTAGTTTTGGGACAATAATTTCACCCCCATTGAAATATTTGACCCAAGTAATATTTTGCTGAATTATAGTAGCTTGCAGTTCATTCATATCAATATTACTTTTTTAGGCCATAGACTTGCAACTTTATTAAAGAAAATCTTATTTTAAAGTCTACAAGATGAAACAAGGAACAAGACTTAGAATTTTATGAAGTAAAAATCTATAGTTTTACTCTAACGCTTTCATCAAATTAAGACACAAATTATTTTTTTAGAATGTGGTTTCAAATTCAATTTTCAAATGCTAATTTATAACTAGCTGTAGATATGAACATTTCTCAAATATTTCAAATATTAAAATCCTCTTTTTATTATCTACAAACAAATTTAAATGTCATTAAGAATTTATATTTAATTAGTAAATACTAAGTTATTTAGTTAATTATGCCCCTTTTCAAAACTACTTATTAGAAGATATATAAGTTTGAGAACTAACAAGACTAAAATCAGCCTTGAACATTTAGAAGATTATTTATTTAAATTTAATGAAACAGCAAATACTTTATACTTTTTAATTGTTTCTAATTTAAATATTCATGGAATTTAAACATAGAAATGTAATAAAATAAATGGAAAATAATTTATTTGTTTTAAAAAATAATAAGTGAATTTTAGTCATGCAAAAAATTAAGAGTTTCTGATTAAATCAATCTGGATGGCCTTAATGTAACTGCAACAAACATTTTATCAACTTAACTTGAACTAAAGCTTTTAATGACAAGAAAATTAATAAAATGACATTTTCTCAGATAATTTTAAATAAAAAATTGAAATACACATGAAGCTAATACTTATTACAAGAAAATTTTTTTAATGAAAATATTTCAGCAAATCAATGTCAAAAATAATATACTTTTTATAAACTATAAACAAACTGTCTACTTCTCAATATTTTTTAAAAATTAAGTGGTATCATTATTAGCACAAATTATTTATAAGTTGTTAAAATCTTTTGCCAAATAATAATTTTAACTGCAACATTTTTAAAAATTTCAACTTAAAATCAAAAAGTTAATTTAATTTATAGTTTTAAAATATTAGCAAAAAATAAATTTATATTATTGAAATAAGGGTAATAATAAATTTGTGCAAGCTAATTTTTAAAAGTTAAGTTGTTTTTCAACAGGCATTTTTTGTACATGAGGGTTAATTAGACCAGGACCGTATGCAAATTGAAATTAAATAACAAATTTCTAATGAAACATAGATACATTCATGTTTTTTTTTGGGGGGGGGGAATGATAAAAAAGCTAAAAATATTAAGATTTATTATGCTATTCAAATCTTATTGTTGTGTTATCTCTTTCTCACTATGATTATTACAGTACTAATATATTCAAATTATAAAAAAATATCAAGATATGACATCAAGCAAAATTGATACTTATACAAACATATATTTTCTTCTCAAAATAGTCTTCTATTGAATCTAAGTTAAAGTACACAAAGTTTTTTAAGGCAGATAGACACTGCATTAAAGTACACAATATTATAGTTTTAGGCATGAAATTATTAGGAAATGACTAGTTCAAGCTATAAGACTTATCTTCTCATCCAAAAAAAAAAAAAAAATTGAATATCTATTTTTGCTAGAACGGACCTCAGGTGAACATTAGATATTAAATAATGCAAGAAGAAATTTGATTTATTTAAATTAAACAGTTGTTGTCATGTGCCAGCCAGGCTGGCAATATGGGGTGCGCTGCTCCACTTTTCCAACTGAAAAATATTTGGGGTGGAGTCCGACTTCCTCAGTACACACATGCCATAGGTACACGTTTATAGGGTAGGCAACCATTCACACACACACAAAGAAAGGACAAAGACAAGAAAGAGAGAGTGAAGTATTCAATTTTTGATGGAACTATAAGTTCCTTTAAATTTCACAGATATAATTGATTGTTTAGAATTTATGCAAAGTGTTTACTTTGTGTACTTTTTGTGTTTATTAAAATTGTTTTTGTCATAATATATGATCTTATTTATGTTTGCAAGCCATTTTTTTTAAGGCTTCTTTAGATTTTAGAATTTATTTGAATTATTTAGATTAATTCTTTTCACAGCTAAATGATTAGTGGAATTTCTTGATCAGAGATATAAATTCATCCACAAACAAGGAAAGTAGTTTTTCTCAAAATTTTTGTTCAAACATTTATTTATTGTTAAGTAGATTATTTATTTCTATCACAGCAACTATCAGATGGATTTTAATTAAATATATTAAATTTACTTTTGTTATTTTTTTCTAATATTATTTTCCAAATTAAATCTTCTAATTTTTTTTAAATTAGATTTATAACATACCGTATTTTTCGCCGTATAAGACGCACCGGCATATAAGACGCACCCAATTTTAAAGGAGGCAAATCTAGAAAAAAAAGATTATGAACCAAATTTTGTAGTAAAATATTTTATATCAACTGTATAACGTGCACGATGACTCCCCGTGGAATTGTTTCTTTTGGGAATGTTTTCCTTTTAAAGATCAACATTTGCGGCAGTTTGGTACCATCTGCACAGCAGGACAGCACAACCGAGTAGTGGGTTTTCTCATGCCCTGAAGTTTTTACGGTTATGCCTTTGGCTCCTTTGTTATCTACGGTTCTGTTAGATGGCACATCAAAGGTTAGCGGGACTTCATCCATGTTCCCAATCTGGCTTATTTCAAAGTTCTTCTTCTTCCTCGCATCAATAGCAAACTTATGAAAAGACAGAATCTTTGATTCGTATTCCTTGCCATGGTGGGCTTTTGTATTTGCCGTATAAGACGCAAGCACTTTTTCTCCCCGATTTTTGGGGAGAAAAAGTGCGTCTTATACGGCGAAAAATACGGTATGTGAAATTTGTTTTCTTAATTTTCAAAAACTATCAATGAAAATCCTTGGAACAGAAAAAATTGTTGAAATTAAACACTCGTTTAAAGAAATTAAAAATAATTGCTGCAAATTATTTCAGGAGAAATTAGCATTTGATTGTACTTGTGAGAATAACAAGAAATGCTCTTTAGAGACACTCTCTTATATGGCAGTTACATTTTTTTGAATTTCCAAATTGTTGCGACATCAAGAACAAAACTGGCAATTTCCATAAATTTTTCAGATTGCTAGAATAGAAAAATCCAGCAATAAACTGATATTATCACTAAACTTCTGATGTAAGATTTATAAGCAAACCATAGGAATGCTCTTGGGATCAAGAGTTTTATATACTGGAACGAGTATAAGAGTTTCATAACGGAGTTTAACATACTGGAAAACAGCATTTCACAGAATAAGTATTGTAATGGTTTCATCAGCAGTAATCTTGTTACACACATATCCCAGAAATTCTAATGACAACCAATGCATTTTTGTTAAACAATATTGATAGGATTCTATGGTCACTCAAATTTTTTATAATAATTGTATGGGATTTTAATTGTTATCCAAAATCAAACCAAAATAATTTTCATTCAATAAAATCAATCATAATTTTATCACTGTGTTGTTTATGCACAATTAGTAAAATAGGGGCAATTCTATATGCATATAGCAATTCAGAAAAGCATTTTCTAACATGTTATTCCTAAGACAGATAAGCACATTATTATATTACTGGTAATATCAATTTTACATAGAATTTAATTTGTACAAAGTTTATTTTTTAGTCCTAATTTGATAAACTACCCCAATACTATAAACAAAATTAAGTTTCAATATCTTAAGCAATAATATATACACACAAATACAAATTACCTGCCATCAAGATGATCAAAATCAAGTAATGACAGCTCCTTACTATCATGAGATAAATAGATAGTATCTACATCCTAAATAGCAAAAAGAAAAGAAAAAACATCACATATTATTTTACAATAAGAAATAAATTCATAGCCTATTTTAAAATTAAAAAAGGGAATAATTAATCTGACCACATGCATAAAATAAATTTCAAAATACCCATGCAACTTCTTCTCTGTATGGCAAACCATGATAATCACACATACAAGCATACTGAGTAGAGTAACCTCCACAAGGCCCAGTATCTTTTGTTTCTATAGCATGATTGTACTCTAACATAGCTTGTAATCTGGATGGTGGATGAACATCCAACTTCCTAATTACATGCCTGAAATCAATTAAAATCATTTTAAACTAACATACATTTTACAAAATGTTTATACAAATCAATGAATGGTATGAAAACTACCAGAAGCTATTTGAAAAACATTATTGTTAGGTTGGGTTTTGTGGTGCAAGGTCCAAAAAGGACAAGCTGCACCTTGAAAAACATTAAGGAAGCTCTTTAGAATGAATGGTAATAATTTTCCAAAATAACATGAAACATTTATCAGTGTTGTCATTTTAAAGAATTGCCAAAAATGAAAATTTTAAAATAATTTATTGATCATTTTAAGCAGATTTAAATAATTAATTTGTACTATTTAGTATTTTTCAAAAAAATATTGTAGTTTTTTTGGTAACTAACATAGTTTCTTTTGAACAATCATATATTCAATCATAAGACTCAAAATTAAATCTCTTTCCTTACATTTTATTATCTACAAATAACAAAACTTAATATCTGGAATAAGGGATTGTAATGTTAAAGAACTATCTGACTGAAAGAAAAATTTCTTTTTGATAGTCACAGTAAAATTCTGATTAATTTTCTCTTCTAAAGAAGTTTGCTAATTTTTGAATAAACAATAATTTTACTATTAAATTTTGACATCATAAATTACACTGGATATTATTGATATTCTCTCATAATTTTCCACACTGTTATGTCATTGGCAACATTCAAAATATTGAAAGGGACCTTCAACCTAAGGTCTTGAAAATGCATTCATAATTTTAATTTAGAAAAAATTAAAAATTTACAATTTGAAACACCATTTTGTATTACATACAATATGGGATTACAAAATTAAATATGAGTGTTTTATTTTCATTGTATATTTTAACTTTACCCATTTACTAGTTAATTTTTTATTTTTTTGAAATATATAGCCCAATTCTTTAGAGATCACAGAAGGAAAAACTTCAGCTAAATTAATAAAAACTAATAATTTTTCATATGCATTTCTACAATTTGAATCCATTTAAAAAAAACAATCAAATATCTATTATCCTGAGGTAAGTATTTTAAGTTTGAAGTTGCTTTTCGATAAGTTGTTCATAGAAATGAGTAGTTAATTTTATCTATGAGTATAATTCTCTTTTTCCAGCAATCCAGCATTGGATAGATACAACAAAATTTATAAATTCACCACCTATACAGATTACAGAATTATTAAGACATTCTTTAAATTAAATAAAAATAGCAAAATTTCATGTATTGCATAATTTTTATACAAATAAATAAAAAAAATCTTGACAAAATTTTATAAGCATGTAGAATAGAATAGGATTTACACTCAGTTTTATTTATTAAAATGAGGTAAAAAAACCTATGTACAAATTTAATAGAAAGTTATTTTCTTAATGACCAAATAATATTATAATATTCTTCCAAGACTAACTACTCCTTTTTCTACCCAGGTTCTGAAATTTTCTAACAAAGATCTCATTTTCAATTTTTTCATGTGATATGAAATTCATAGAGTAAATTATTAAAACATCATTTAAATTATAAATCTTGCACATAAAGAAACATCTTTAATAAAAGAAAACTACTTTCAATAGGTCTAACAAATTAAATTTGTCTGAAATTTCAAAATATGCTTGAATAAAATTTAAGACTAGTTCAACAAACAAATATCTTGATTATTTCATTAAAAAGCTATGAGCAAAGCATCAAAGAACTATACAATGTATGAACTGAATTCCCCTCAATTTCCATATCCTTCTATATACTATCAAAAGACATTTTCTTCAAAAAAAGCTTTTGTATACTGTTTTCTAATCTTTACATGGTTGGGTAAATATAAATAGCTTAGTATTTTACAAATATTAAGTAGATTTTCCTTTCTATAATTTTAGCACTGT
>JAPDSC010110246.1:1028091-1038927 GCA_026290005.1 Latrodectus geometricus | reverse complement strand
TTGTTTGTTTGATAAATTTTAGAGCCTAAATGTGCAATAATCAATGTTCTTTCATCATCAAAAGCATTATTATTTTATATCCTTTTTTCCCAATTTTATCAAATATTAATTTTCTTATTCAATTTGCTTGCTAAAAACTATTAGTGTTTTTGATAACACCACGAGTTAATACATGTTGCAAAAGTTTTTTGCAACTTAAGTCTGGACAAAGCTAATTTATTATTTGCTAGTCTTTGTATGAGCTCAATAATTTTTAGAACAAAAGTAAAGATAAGAGTTTTTTCATTTAAAAATGCAATGATAACTGCTATGTGTTTATGTGCATTCGACAGAATACAAGTTTTCAGATTTCTAATTGATATCACAACCAGTCTCATCACAGCAATACTAGATTGTGTAATGAAGAAAATGTTCACATACTGAAGGCCAGTTAAATTTTGGATAAAACTGGTCTCCAATGGTTGCTTAAGCCAAATTATTTTTACATATTATCTGAAAGGAAATTTTAGACCTTAAATGAAAATTTCTTTTAAAACATTGTTTTTTAATTAAAAATTCAATTTCAAAAATATTCAAGAAACTAATATCTGTCCAGGGTGGAAAAGTAGAATCCCTGTACTAATTAAAAATAAGATACAACATTAAATTTTATCAAATGTTAAAAATTCAACAATAAACTGAATAGATTAAAATTATTAAGGATGTAATTTCATACAAGAAATGCATAAAATAAAAAATACATAATTTTTAAATTTTGAAACTAGATTTTCCTAAAAATAAAAGCATTCTGTGAAGGAATAAAATATTCTCAAGCAACACTTTTTTAGACATCTGTCAAATCTTAATAATTAGGTTCTCCTTCTTGCCTCTAATTATTAAAATTTATTTGTTGTTCTTAAATTAATTTTTGTACATGAAAACTATCAACCAGGACTTACAATTTAAAGGAATTCCAAGCATTCAGCTAAACTAAACATACATCCAAATTAAACGTGGGAATCAAATTCATGAAAGTTTTACTCTCTTTTCAATTGACAGTTTAGCAACAGTTTAATAATAACTTGTAAGTGGGTGAAAATAGATGATTTGCGCAGATTTTATTTAAGTACATAAACACATATTATAATAATTCATACATTAAAACTCAATAATATGCCAATTTCAATATCAAAAAAGAAAAAAATTTAAAGTTATAATGAAAATATACAGATTTAGAATGAATGCTTAAACTTATTCTATGTACTTATCAGTATTTAACTATAATGAAAATCTGCATATTTTTAACTGTAATTAGTATTTTTGCATTTAATATGCAGTGTAAATTGCAGCTAGTTATATAAAGAAACTATTTTTCATAAAATAAATGCTTTTTAACAACCTTTTGTGGAATATCAAAACCTGTGAATTGCTCATGTGAATTTAATTAATTAATAGTTTCTTAGTTAGTAATAAATTATTAGATGTTTTGAGAGCATCTTTATTAAATAATTCGGCAGTTATATAACAATATATAACTGCTGAATTATTTAATAAAGATGCTCTCAAAACATCTAATAATTTATTTTTGTTTACATAGTTTTCACCTCTATAACTCTATTTAATGGCAAAAAGCCAAATTTTATTCAAAATAAATTTTTCATTACAATTTTAAGTGACGATAAGCTTCAAAAAATATTTTAAAGCTTATTTTTTAAAAATATCACTACCCAAAATATTGATGGAAAATTTGACATTGTAATTCATAAAATTTTTAAAACAGTAAAACTAAGATTGAAGTAAATACTGATAAATTAATACAAACTTTTAAAATAATCCCAGCAATGTAACTTCAAAAATGATGATTAAAATATTTTATTATAATTTTATTAATTCAAAACATTATGGAATAATCATCACTATACTTAAATAAAAATTGCATTGAATTTTAAAATACAATATAAAATCTAAATGTAATTTAATACCAGATATAAAAAAATAAATTATATTTCAACTGTTTTATTTTATAAAAAAAGTTTAAGTAATCTGAAATAATATATAAATATATGATATATAAACAAGAAAATCAAAAATTAATAGTAGCAATAGATCAATAAAGCATTAATCTTGCTAAACAAAAACGTAAAAGTGAAATATGTGATTGCAGCAGAACAAATGGCAATGTGGATAAGTATGCTTCGAAACTAAGGTAAAGTCTAAAAATGTTTAATCATTAAAATATAAAATGAAATTATAAATTGATCGAATGTGTTTTTTTTAAATAAATAAATGATGAAATAATCTTTGTGCATACATGATGAAAGCTGTCAGTACTTGAAACAAATTTGAACATTCTTACATTGATTGATGAAGTAACATAGCACTATAAAATTTTGTCAAAATACACAATTATAAGACATGACATACAAATATTTCTTAATCTTTTAATTCATGTTTTATTATTAATATATTGTTTATTACTTAGCATATTTATTAACAAATAATTTGAGATTTGGATACACACTTTGATTTGTTATAAATATTTATAATACAATAACATTCAGCAGCAATCACTTTTCAAAACTAAAATTCTAGAAAACAATGATTAATTGGCTTAAAGAGAAAATAGAAATACATTTTTTTTTTTCAAATTATTATAAATTCAAAAGAAACAAAATAGAAAGATTATTTATTATCTTTTTAAACATACTTTTAAATTTGAATGGGAATTTCAACCAAACTTATCACAAAACTTACTCCAAAGGCACTTGAGGAAAGATGCTTTTCACTGCAGTTCCCAACTGGCTAATCATGTGATTAACATCTTCTGATTCAGGATCAATGGAATAAAAGGTGAATACTTTATTCTCCACAGTCAAGCATAGCTTTTGAAGAAAAAATACATGTAATATGGTTAAAAGAAATATATGTCAATAAAGATAAATAGATATTACAATTAAAATAGCACAAATCATGAAAAATGAAAAGCAAATTATATAATATTTTTTTATGTAATGGGATCATATTTTTTAAAGGAGAGGAAAAGTTTTTTTTTTTTTTTTTGCATTTTTTATTATAAATTAATACAATGTTTCATTATTGAAATTTGAACTTTTGTTTCAAGACAAATGCTTTTTGATTTATAAACAAAAACAGCATTCTTATACAGCAAGAATGAAATAGGCTTTGAATTTTAAGAAAGTAAATTCCCAAATATTAAAAAATTTATTTTAAATTATAATTATCAATTTATTTAAATTTTCAGAAAAAGTTCTGAAAACAACTTTTTTAAAGAAAAAGAATTTCACTTTGAATTTATTAAATTCTTTCTACCATTTTCTAAAACATTTGGCTTTTGACCTCATGAAATTTTGTAGCTTCGATCACTGCCTTTATTCTAAATATGTATTTTAAATGAACATCACTTCTGGATTCTTAGCATGACAAGAGAAATATAAAATTTCAACACAAGCACATTTGAAACATCATCAAATTTACTTTTTATTTGAAAAGAACACATTTTTGCCAATCATTCTGCAAGCAACCATTGTCGATAAAAAAAAATTTATTTTTATAATTTATATTACATTGTGATAATAACATTGTCAGTTTGACATGAAACACCAGCAATAGTAAATAAATTAAAAGAAATAAAGTCAGGCTGATAGAAAAGGTATTATAAATGAAATAAATATGAAAATAAAAGACAAATACAATATTTATCAACTAATAAATACAAATATGATATGTAAATTAATTATATATGAAAAACATAAGGGGTATTAAATATGCATTGTTTTTAAAAAAATTTTTTTATTTAAAATACAATTAAATAAACAATATTTTATTTTTGTATTTGGGTTTATGCACTCGTTACATAAAATACGAATGCATAAACCCAAATACAAAAATAAAATATCAGATTCTTTGATACTCCATGTGTAAAAAATACAGTTATTAAAATTTGAAAGATCCTATTAAATAAAGAATATCTTCAACAGATTTCTGTACAGCTCTAATATTATTGCCTAATATATCTTTAAACTACATAAAATATTTTTCAGTAGAAGTCACTTTATAAAAACTTTATTATGATAACAAAATAATAAAGAGCATAAATTTCAGATAAAAAAAAAAAGTGTTGTATAATCTGCAACAATTTTGCTGGTGAATAGTCCAAAATATATACTGTTCAAAATGTGATAGTACATAAAATAAAAAATGCTTGCAATAATTAAAATTTAATAAATTTTGTAGAAAAGACATTTATAATAAAAAACTTTTGAATGGATCTTACTTGGGTCCACCTCATCGCAAAGTTCTAAAAACTGAGATGAAATCACTAGATTGATCATAAAGAGCATTATTCTGAGAAAATTCTAGTAAAACCAATTGATTTTTATTTAATAACTTTTAAAACTAGGTTAGGCATATTTTAAAAATAAATTCGTTTTGTGGGTAATTAAATGAAAGAAATGGGTTATTTTTGAACAGTGCATTAGATACATTTTTTTCATTTGTACTACAAATTCTTTGTTTTTTAGCTTACATTAACATTTTTTGACATTTTTTTACTTACATTATCTATAGATTTTAGTTTAAAATCTGCTGTGTTACTTATACACTTTCATTTCCACATAATAATAAACGCACTTGAATATTTTAAAGAGGAAATAACGCAGGTCAAGAGGAATTATGAAATGTCGATAGACAATAACTGTAAAATCTTTCTGAGGAACCAAATTTGTTCACGAACAGAATTTAAATTGGACAAAACTGATCATACTGAAATAAGTCAGCTGAGTTGTGGCACCATCTACTAATTTCAGAAAACTTAAGTATTTCTGAAATTAGTAACAAATGGTGCCTGACTCAGTATTTCTTTCAAAATTTTGTGAATTTTTTGATGGAGAATGTTTTTTTATTAGATTATGTATGGCAGTGTGTAATATGCACATTCTAAACTTTAACACATAATCCACAGTTATATACAAAAAAACACTGTAATTTGTGTAGAAAAATTAATAAATAACCTATACTTTTACACTATAATTTTCATACATTTTATGTAATGCATTTTAAATATTATAATCATAAATATTATATTCCAAACAGAATACTTTCTATATAAGTAAATTTAAATTATATGTATTCTTCAACACACTTCGGAATAACAACCTGTCACTTCTTGACAAAAAGACCAAGGCTGTCTTTTTTAGCCTCCTCCGCTTGACTATTTGGAGTAATGGATTGGCATGACTGCCAGACCCTTAGATCTTTCTCAATCGAATTAACTACCTGGTGCAATACTTTCTTCTATTGTGCACAATCAACTTTTGAAAACTTGATCAATTTAAATGGGTTTAAGTGGTTATATCAAAAAATATGTCCTATCCATCTAATTTGACTATAGAAACTTTAAAAATAAATATAATTGGTTTGTTATATCTGTGGCGGATTTCATGATTATATTGTTTTCTGTAGACAAAATTTTGCTACTACTAAGATTTTTCAGAGTATTTCCTCTAAAAAAATCAGCTCCTTGTCTTTTTCAAATAAATTTCCAGCACTCGATGCTTACAGAGCAATATTTCTAATTAAAGTTTCATATATAATTTTTTTTAAACATTAATAAATTTGAATTTCAGTTGGTTTCTTAACCCATAGAAGCATTTGTTAACCTTGAGTAACCTACTATTAACTTCAATTTTTTTTATCAGTAATACTAATAACTATTTCAGTTTTAAAATATTTAAGCTGACTTACACTTTCAAAATGAAGTTATTAATTTTTAAAGGAGATAAGTTATATTTTCTTTGTGTTACAAACATTTAGTTTTCTCTTGATTAATCGTGAGACCAATTTTTGCAAACTCTTCAAAGCCAAAAGCCTTCTTGTTTTGTTTTGCCTGCTATATCACTATTGTCAACAAAGGATAATAATTGTATGGTTCTATTAAAAATAGTAACTCTGGTGTTCTTATTAAAATCTCCAACAACTTTTTCAAGCCTTTTTTTCCCCTCTTAGTCTCAAACCTCTTGCAATGTAAAAAGCATCTGAGAGATATGAATTATTCTTTACTCCACATTTAAATCTTAAGGGTCATATTAGTGAGTTTTACTAATTTTTTTTTTTGGGGGGGGGGAAGTCAAATTCCATCATAGGTTTAAAATATCCCACCTTAATTTTACTATCATAAGCAGCTTTTAAGTCAATAAAAAGATGATCTGTGTTTATCTTTCTATTTAGTATTTTAAAGAATATCTCATTAGCATAGGTGGTTTATGTTAGATTTTCCATTCTAAAAACCATACTTATGTACAATTTTTAGAGTATATTTTTATTGGCTCATTAAAATATTTGATATTCTAAAAGTGGTATTTTAAAGTGATTCCTTTATAATTGCATCATTTAAGTTTGTCACCTTCTCTAAAGAATGGATAAATCAGTCCCTTTTTCAAGTCAGTGGGCATCTGCTCTGAAATCAAGATTGAGCTTACAATACATAGCTTAAGTTATGTTAGTTTATTGATAATAAATAGTTCAGTCTTAATACCATTATCCCAATTGATCTATGAATATTTAGTTTGTTAATAGGTAGTTGAACTTGATACAGTGTTGGCATATTACACTTTTCACCCTGCAGCATCCTTCATGCAGAATTTATATATATATAAAGTGCAAATCAAAAATTTAATTATATTTTCTTTTAAAAATTTAATTTGCTTAGTGTTGAATAATTTAGGTATGTTTTCATATATATTTAAATAATATTTCACAGTAAAAAATGATTTTTATCACTTATTATTTTTTTATAATGTGTTGCAAACAAAATTATGTATTTTTGGTAATTGAAAAATTATTTAAAAAGTTTCATTTTAATTCAACATTCACAATTCAGAAAATAGGAATTTCTACTTATAACAAAAAAATAGTTAGCATAGTTGTATCTCAAATTTAAAAAAATTATTGACTAAACAAATGTGTAATTTAAACAATGAATCAAAATTATTTTTAATTAATAAAATTTTATCATGATGCAAATCATAATAAAAATTAAATTAATAATGATCATTAGCAATAATTGAAAATAAATCAGTGATTAAAATTAAATATAGAAACAATTTTAATAAAATGATAAAAACATTGAAAACAATAAATTCTTTATAACAGTATCCTTTATAATTGATTTTTTCATACTTCTTTACTTACAAAGATAAATAGATACCCTTTAAAATGTACTCAGCAATGTGAATAAAGCCTCACAAGAAAATGCAACCTGTTAAAATCCCATCTGAAGACAGCAGTTTGATAATTGAGATGTCTGTATCAAACTGCCACCTGTATGTTAACCTCCTTCAAACATCATTATTTTCTTTTTCAAACATTACAAATTTTTGATTAAATTAAAATCTATACTGAGAGACACAGTCCTGTTTTTACATCATGATTTCATGAAAAAGCATTATCTTTTATTTCTCAGAGGGGAGAAAAAAAAAACACACACAATTTTGCAAAAGAATTAATAAATTTATATAATTTTTGGAGAGATATGCTTTGTGTATCAAAAATAAAATAAGTCAAGAAATTTAATTTTAATAAACAGAAATTATCAACACATCATTGTAAACATGTAACATCAAATCTTTTTTGGAAAATTTATAAAATTTGAATTTAACTAATATTTAAATTTTCTGTAGCTTATGTCAAAGAAAAATTTTCCAACATCCTTTAGCATCATTCATAATTTATACAAATTAATAAGTTTCAGCAATCTTAAGCATTTATTACTTGTTCAAATATTTCATGTATCATTTGTCATTGTTGAAATAATTTTTATTTCTACATTCAAAGATATATACTCCTTTATTATGCATTGCTTACCTTACACTTGTGTTGTCTTTAATAGTTTCAATTTAATTCAGTCATCAATTTACTTAAATATAAATTAATTTGTTTATAAACTAATTTTTAGTAATATGAACAACATCATGCACAAATTTATTCCAATTGATGCAAAATAAACTTGACTTTTTGTTGAATGAAACAAGGGTAGATTGATTCATAGTTAAATAAATCAATCAATTTTTACAAACAGGTAAATAAATTGCTTAGAGTACAACACTAACATTTCTAACCAATGCATTTAAATCCAACAATAAATTTATTCTCATTAAGAGCAGTAAAAATATAAACAAAATATAACATAAAATTTACTCACTTGGTTATTCTTTTTACTTTCAATTGCTTGAATGTCTAAGTAATGGAATGTGTGTTCAATCTGAAACATAGTTAAAACAGATATTCTTTGTAATGATAAAAAATAAAGTCATTTTAAAATACTTCAAGAACCAAACATAGCACTTCACATCAGAAAAGTGTACTGTCATTAAAAATATGAATGATATCCATGTTAATATTAATAACAATTAGAAACAAATATTTTAGCATGAATCTTTAAATTATTTTTAAAAATTAAATATTTCAATTCTTTTAAAAATTTTTATATTATACAATAAAAGAAAATGTGTAGAACATATATAAGTTACAAACTATAAAGTACATTTAGGTTTATTAGATGCTAATTCAAGTTTATTAGATCCATAATCACTATTTAAAAACGAGCTTTAATGTGATAAGGATCAATAGTTAAAAGTGAATCCTGAATACAACAAAGAACAATGGGTAAGATAAGAGTTAATTCCATGAAATATTAAATTAAAATTCTGAGTGCTGGAAACATTACTGCAGTTCAGTTACTACAAAGAATGATTATGTGAAAATACAAAATATTTGATGCTATGCAAATAGAATATTTACATTTACATAACTTTTACTATTTATTCCTTTTAAAGTAAAAATAAAACCATTTTTGTTTGGAGTTTTTAAAATGAATATCGTTAAAGTATAGGTACATGGTCACTGATGTAAAATAACAAATTATTACTATCATTTATATAATTGCTTTTATCCTACAAATTTTTTCCTAAAAAAAAAAAAAAAAAAAAAAAAAAAGAATATATATCATTCATTGTAACTATTCTTTAAAATTTTTAATTAAAATAAAGTTATAACAAATAAAACCATTATTTTATATGATATACAAATAATAGGATTTCTATATTTCCTAATTTGTAAGGAAAAATAGAGTCAAATAACATGTAATAACTATGTAAAAGAAAATAATCACAAATTTTTTAGAAAAAGGCAAGGAAATTTTTATAAGATTATAGTATTATATATTCCTGTAAATAATCCTAAATAGCATGTTATCAGCAAAACATTTTTTAAAAAAAAAATGAAAAAAAAAAAATTTGTTGCAAAATTTGAGGCATTTTTTTCAATGAATAAAACATAAAACTGATAATATGGTGTCACATGAAATAAAAAATACAAAGGATGATTAAAAATATAATATATTGAAGAGAAAAACCATTTATTATGAAAAACATTTGTTTGGGTCCACTTCATTGCAAAGTGCAATTAACTGACATGAAAGCACCAGATCGATCATCAAGACTGATGATTTCTTGAGATGCTTCAACAAAAATTTATCAATTTTAAATAACTTTTAAGACAAGGTTAAACATAATTTAAATTTCAGTGATGAACAAAATTTATTTTTTAATGTAATTGGACAGAACTGATTATTGTTGAAACAATTTATGGTCTCAAGCTTAGGCCTACTGTTATTTATTTTATAAAACATAAATGTCATTTTCTTCATTTAATTGTAAGATTATCTAATGGAGAATGATTTTTATCAAAGTATCCAAGGTGGCATAAAATATGCACAGGATAAATTTGGAACTTTTTTAACATCTAATCAGTGGATTATTACTTTTGATTTAATACATAAAATCACAAATACACTTGTAATAGTAAATGAAAAAACTAGATTTTATTTTAAAGACATATTTGAATAGATATTACCCAGATTTCCCATATAATGCATTTTAAAAATTCAAAAAGCAAAGAGTTCAAAACTTCTTATGTAAATACAGACAATGCTATGTTTACAAATACAATGAATTTACATTTTTATGGAGCACTTTACATTCCTTTTTGAAATTCTCTCATGACAGGTATAATTTTACAATAAATTAATAAGAAAAGAAAATGTATGTAATTATTTAATCTCAAGGACTTTCCAACACAATTAAATATAACAAAATGTAAAAATATTTTGGTATAACAGTATATTATACATATACACACACAAACTTGCAAAATAATGAACTGAGGTACAATGAAATGCTCACTTTTGATGGAATTTTGGCAGTAAGTATAAACAATCTACAAGCAGAAAATGCCTAGAATAAATATTTAAAAATTTATAATTGTGAAATCATTCAGAAAATAAGTCATACATACACACACTATGATTAATATCAAACAAACATATCAATACAGGGAAAATATAAAATTATTTTTAATATAATGAAAACAAAAATATAAAACAATTCATTTTTGATACTTGTATAATAAATAATTTAAATGGTTGGCATTGATATGAATTTAAATATAACAATACAATTAATGAAATGCTTTCTAAAAATCTAAGATATATATGAAATTATATGAACTATTTTTTCTAATTTCTCACATAAAGTACCTAAATCAAAGAAAACATTGTGTCTTGAATAAATTTTTAAGTACTTTAAGAATTCAATACAAATTTTTTTTTCAATCACATAAGATTAAATATAACATTTCTTCTTCTTCTTCTCTCGAGCTTGTCAGATATGTGGCACCTCTGCATTGTTGCATTTTGTACCATGCTCCAAGCCCTATTTTCCCTAGTTCCATTGTCTTGGGTCACCTACTTTGTTTATAAAGTCTGATAGGCCCTCAATGGAG
>JAPDSC010110246.1:1015857-1028081 GCA_026290005.1 Latrodectus geometricus | reverse complement strand
AATCAATTATAAAATTGTTTCAACTAATAAACTACACAAATGTTTACAAAAATACAATAAACATTTTAGCTGGTTGCTGAAACTGTCAAAATTCCTAATAAATTTATAAAAACATCAAGTTTTTATAGATTTTTTAAGTAATTTGCATGACTGACTTAAGAAAATATTTTTATGAAGATTGTTAATCCTTTAATTTTTTTTTTTTTTTTTTTACTTTAAGCTTTTGAATAATTTAACAAGTTGTAAATATTTTGATATCTTTTAAAAATAACTGTTACAAGTCAATGATCATATTATATTTGCGTACATATATAATTTATTACATAAATTTAATTTTAAAGCTTGGTCATTTAGCTCATGATCTTTACTATAAACATTCCTATCATGTAAGAATCATGTAAGAATCAACACATAGAAATATACCAGAACTCGATTCTCTGTTTTATCGGGTTTTGTTTCCAGGCGTACAGCACACTTTAAAGAAATTTTTACATTTCGTCCTAATATGTGACGAATGCTCTCTGAAAAAAGAAATAAAATTTATGAAGAATCAAATTTATATAGTAAAAACAAACCTTATTCATGATATACAAATCTATTTATTTTAAATATTCATGCTAATCATTAATTTAAAAAAAATAATATAATATCCCCTGTTACATCATAATCGTCAAAAACTAATAATTTACTCCTCACTGTTTATAAGAATCACATTAAAAAAATTATCATATCAAGAACTGCACTTTTCTATATGTAATTATGACAATAACTGTTGCTATATGAATTAAATCTACTTTAAATATTCATACTAATCATTAATTAAAAAACATAATATAATATCCCCAATTACATCATAAACATCAAAAACTAATAATTTACTCCTCACTGTTTAGAAGAATCACATTCAAAAAATTATCATATCAAGAACTGCACTTTTCTATGTGTAATTATGACAATAACTGTTGCTATGTGAATTAAATCTACTTTAATTTAAATTATTTTGGAATGTCTGACCTTTGTAGAGCATAAATAACATTTTTCATTGTCAGTTATTTTTTATATTTTAGTTTGCATCATAAAATAAAAAGAACTATAAGTTTAATAATTCACAATGAAATACAGTGTAATAATTTTTTTTAATTATAAAATTTAAAACATTTTTATTTGCCAAATGTATTAAAATCTCAGAGAATTATAAACAACAGTTAGCTTTAAATCAGTGCCTACATGATGATCACTTTCTATTAATGATCATAAGCAAAATTACATAAATATAATTTGAAACTGCCATAAATATGATTGTAGAGTATATATAACTTTTAAAATAAGAAAATAATCACATTAATATTAACTTATTCAATAATGAAACAGGAAAATTTTACACTACAAGAATTTTTACAATATTTTATATCAAATAAAAAATGATTTCTCACATTTATAACCATTTGAGAACATATTTCATATGAACAAATAGAAGAATCTTTCTTAATAAAAAAAATTAAATAGAAATTTACTATTAACACACTATATTAATTAGTAATGCAATTTAAATAAAGTAACATTTAAACATATTATATAAAAATGAAAAATAATTAAATAAAAATTTTTAATAACAGATAATTACCAGAATCTACATAAAATTTACAATTGAATATTTTTACACAAATTTTAATAATACACTTATGTAAATTATAGTAATATTTTTATGCATTTCATAATTAACTTTAAAACTTGTTTAGTGGGCTCTTTACAAATTTCCAGTAAATATACCATATACAGGATATTATATATCACATAAAAAATTGCTAAATAACAATTTTTTGAAACAGATAACTATCAGAATATATATACAATTTACACAAATTTTAATAATACACTTATGTAAATTACAATAATATTCTAATGCATTTCATAATTTACTATAAAATTTGTTTAGTGAGATCTTTACAAATTTTTAGTAAATAAAAATACAAATTACTAAGATAAATCTACGTTATATTTCTATAAAATTCTAAGATATATTTTATGTTCTACACTTGTAATTTTAAGTTTTGAGAATTTAAGGATGACAAACAGCCAAAATTATTTGAATGAAACAGCTGTTTACAAAAATTAATTGAATGCAACTCTTGAGGTTAAATCAATTTTTATAAAAATAGGAATCAAATCCTTTGTTAATCTTTTTAAATAAATACTTCAATGATAAATTAAGCAACTCAATGATTTATCTTCCCCTAATGAAGTTAATATGGGAAAACTCATTGATGCAATAAATTTAACAGTTATAACGATATTTATAACAATGAAGAAATTGCCGCTGTACAAGAATTTTAGAAAGCTAAGAAATTGGAATGAAGCGTAACATTAAATTTTTGCTCATTGTACGAACTGAAAGAATGATCCTTAAGAAATATTTACAACGCTCATTTTCGGGAACTTTTAGAGTTATGAAAAGACAATTGTTATGAATTTTCTAATATAAGATGAATTACAGTTGCATCAGATTTGTAACAGAAGCAACATTTTGATCATAAATATACAGCAAGATGAATGCATTTCTTAATACACAACTATTTAGTTTTCAGAAAGTTTGTCTGAAATACTAGAAAATTAGAAAACACGTTAGAGCATGTAAAGCTTAAAGAATAATCGATAAAATAAGAGAGTACTACAGTGAAAGTAACAAGAATTTTATTTTCTTCTTTCCATTATATCATTTTAATTATTAATTTTTCATATATAAATTTAAATGGATTACCGTGGAGTTCGCGGGAAATAACTCCTTTTGCAGACATTATAAATCTTAGATTAAAAATATACAAAATAAATTATACTGAATGATACATTTTTAAAAAGCTATTTCAAAATTGCGATTGACAAGGAAAAAAACACGAAAACACAATAATATCAATATCAAAACCATAACATTTTAGAGGGAGTGCCCCTCGCAGAACCCATTTACATTTTCCCTTTTTCTTGCGGCTACAGTTACTTTCTGAATATCAATTTGTTTGGTTTTTACTTAAAAAAATGAATTTATTGAAGAAAATATTTGTTTATTTAAAAATGTTTAATTATTATAAATCATTTCATTTGAAAATATTTAAATAAATAAAAAAATAATTTTCAATCCATGAATCCTATTTTTTTCTGAGATATGTTAAATCATTTCATGACATCGAGGTGAACAGTTATAAAATAAACTAAGCAGCAAGTTACCATGGCGTTGAATTGTTTACTTGTATGTAGAAAAGTTACACAAATTTTTCAAACTAATAAATTTGGCTTGCTTCGAAATCATAGTATGAATAGTTTACTTCCATTACCAATTATAACATTGCTGTTATGTATTCTTTATATTACCTTTCAAATTTTAAAGGTCTTTAAAATATGAATATTATGTTTCAATAATTTATTTTTAGTTTAATATTTTAAAAAGTTATTATTAGTTACAAAAATCACTTAAATTTTACAAGCGAAAATTTCGATTTGTCTGATGATAATACGAAATAACACATCAGATGTGTGCTAAAGCTACATTTTGTGATTATTTTCCCTTACCAATTTTATTTTATACTCCTTATTTTGACTAAGTCTGTAATTTTTACGATCACTTTTTCGTCTTTGAACTGTCAAAACCTTATAGCTAACCGTAAATGATATATTTACCTATATCAAATGACAGATTTCTTAACTGAATACTTAAAAATTCTTTACTTATCAAAATTATTTGCTGTGTTTATATCAAGCCAATAAATTGAATTCTTCTAATTCATTATTATTATATTCATCACATCATATTATATCATGACAACCTAAGGTAACCTAAGCCATTTGTTGAAAGTTACTATTGGACAGTCTGTTATTATCAGTGGCCTGCCTGTTCTTGACCATAATCTGTTTAAAATTTGAGTTAGCAGAATCAGGTCACTGTAGTTTTGGTCTTCCTCTATTACAAATAGTGAAGTGCTTTTACCACAAAACCTCTTAGATTTTCTTCATCTATTTTAATGACATCTATTTCAATATCATCCATTTTAATGACATAAGGACTGCTTCATTCTTGTAATGAAAACATCAGATTCTGTAAAACTTTAATAAATTTCAAAGTTCGAGTATTTGGATAAAAGTTTTGAAACACCATTATTTTTGA
This sequence comes from Latrodectus geometricus, assembly GCA_026290005.1. Taxonomy (NCBI): domain Eukaryota; kingdom Metazoa; phylum Arthropoda; class Arachnida; order Araneae; family Theridiidae; genus Latrodectus; species Latrodectus geometricus. Next base: position 1,023,928 of record JAPDSC010110246.1, on the reverse strand, counting down.
GAACCTGTCTTTTGAAAATTACAAATTTGTTCTCCATTTTTTTGTCAGGATCAAATGTCTGGATTATACTTAGGAGATACTAAAAATTTTATGAATAGGAAGCTTTATTTTACCTGGAGAGAAAGGAAGATTTCAGTAATAAAAGAAATCCAAAGAATATTTTATTGGTCTGTAAAATATGATTTTAAGTTTTGGTAATAATGTCAAACTACATATAAATCAATAATGATTAAAATTAATATAATGTAATATTTCAAATCTTTCAATAAGCTAAACAATTAGTGTATGATGCAGAAATAACTTATTTTTCTGAGCTTGATCTGCCTATACCTATAAAAATATACATTAAATATAAGAAAATAACAAATATATGGAGTGTTATTTAAAGCAATTAACTGATTTAATATGTTACTACTAATTACATTTAATCCTGAAAATATATCAAATAAGAAATAATTTTTTAAAAGGCACTTTTTTTATACTTAAATTTTATTAAGTCAACATTTGATCTGTTGTGCTAAATGCTATCAAGATATTATCTTATGTTTAATAAGAATCAGCATTACTAAATATTATTAACATGTATTAAATTAGCATGACTTTGAAGACTTAAAATTTGATATTTTATTATGTTACAGAAGAATCCATCATAAATATATTTTCCCCCGTTGTTGTTACATCTCAAGATCCTCAATGAGTTAACTTGCATTTAAAATATGTATATTTTTGATACTTATTTGGATTATGAAGACTTCCTAGATATATCACCAAAACTGGCAAACAGAAAAAATAATATGACAACTACCTAATGCCCTAATATAAGTTACAGAAGGTACTAAAATAAAGAGTATATTTTAAATTACATTAGTCCCACCAATGAAAATTTTTATCACCAAGGTATCATAGTACATAAGTACATATTTTTCATATACAGTTTGCAGTTGCCCATTTTATTAAAATAAGATGGATATCAGCTTTTCAAATGTTAGAGAGCAATATCTAGTTACTTTATTCATCATTCTTTGATCCTCAAATTTTTTCAGTGTTCTGTTTATAAGTGGCAGAGTAGGCAATGTCAGAAATGATGAGTACCTTTTCATAGTACTAGCAAGTTTCAATTATTTGACAAGTTATTGTAGAGGTTATAAAAGTAAACAAGTACCTAAACAAACACAACAATATAAATACGAAATTGCATTGATGTGTTTATTTAAATTATTTCAAACTCACATATAATCTAATCTAAAATTTTATTTTACATTTTTTAAAACAATGTGAATAATATATTAGAAATGAAAACTTATACAAAAAAATGTTTTAAGTTGGTAGAGTTTTATATTTCAATTTTGAAACTTTTCAATAATGAAAATATTTAAATTTATTGTAATCTTGTAATACAGTTAATTGAAAATGTTTGTCAAATAAATAGGGTTTAATAATGCTAATTGTAATATACAGTTAATCAGCTGCTCATTTTTTAAAAACAATTTTGTTTCAAGCAAAATGTGCATTGATGAATATTTTACAATTGATTATAATTATTTAAATTTTGCGTATAAAAAATTGGTGTTTTCATGTTTCTGTATCTTCAATGAATTGCATTATGAAAATATTTAGGAGTATAATTCTTTTGATTATATAATTTCAATTATTAAATAGAATTCATTATTCGTTAAGAATCAAAAATTAATACCAAGGAACATTATTTTTCTGTAAAATTATGATCTTGAAACAGACATGAAAAATGTATGTATATTGTTGTGTTTATATATATAAATGTATATATGAGCTTAATATAAATTATCTTAGCAATTTCTTTCTTGTTGAAAACATTTTAATAAACAATCTTCAAATACTTCAAGATAATGCATTGTATACTGTAAAAAAAAATTTATTTTTAATGTGTACAAAATAATATCTAAAAAATAATATTGATTTATTTTATCAAAAATTTAATTTTGTTAATTTCTGCAAAAAAAAAAATCTTTGATATTTAATAAAAAAAAACCTTATAAAAAAGAGGTATTTTCCAAGCAGATGATAATTTGTATCCATAAACTTTTATTTTCCTTTGTTACATAATTTGATAACCTTCAGTTATTAATTTCTTCATTGCAGTTAATGAAAACAAATGTTATTATGAATCATAGTCTTCTGAATGTAATGACTTAATATATATATATATATATATATATATATATATATATATATATAATTTGTATTTCAGATTTTACCCATCATGCCGCATTTTTTCACAATTGTTCCTCTTGGAGAAATAAGCAACAAGTGGAGGAGTATGAAGTTAAGGATGAATCTGATTCTGAATCTAATGGAAAAACCAATGACTTCACAGATATAAAGCTTAAAATTTTACATTCATCATTAACTTTTGTTCCTGAGCATGGCTGGACCAAAAAATCAATTGCATTTGGTATTATATCATAAATATATTTTAAGTATTGAATAATAAAACTTAGATTTAAAATATTCATGGGCATATAAAACAAAATTAAAGTTTGTTTTAGGTTAAAAAGTAAATATTTTTTGATATCCGTATTAAGTAAAATCTTACATGTTTACAAAATATTATTATTTATTCTCTATGTAGTTTTATTAAATTAAACTATAAATTGCAGGCAATAAGACATTATAAAAATCAATGAATGCATATATGATAAAACTGAATTTGTTTTATATTTGCAAAATGCATTGAAAAGCCTGTTAAAAGGCATAGTACTTGATGGGATGAGTTTTCTTTAAAAACTGTTTTTTTACCGTGTAAATCATTTTAATTCATATTAACGCATTAAATTGAATTGTCAGCATTTTGTGTAAACTGATACAAAATTAAATTTGTTATGCTTCTTGGAATATGATATTTTTTCTTTTACACTTTATAGCATGTGCATAGTTAAAGACAAAAAATTGATTTATTTTGAAATATTTTTAATATTATATAATATTTGATATAACTTTTTCTTAATTGTTTAATTTTTTCTCGTTGTAGGTGCTCAATCACTTGGACTTTCTCCTGCTGTGCACACTTTAATCCCAGATGGTGAATCTGAACTTGTGCATTATTTTAATTTTACGTGTAATGAAAATCTGAATTCCTATCTTCAAAAGGAATTTTCTACAAATGCAGAAAAGTAAGGAAACTAAAAGTAATGTTTTTGCTATGATAGTAAATAAGTTTAGAATTTATTGCAAATGTATTTGTAATGAATTCTAAAATTGTTGTGTTAAATTAAAATGATTAAATACATTAATTAATGTTTTCTTATTTGTTTGTCAAATATGTAATTCTCAATAATTGAAGTTGAAAATAGCCTAACGCTTCCTTTAAATTTGTGCTATATTTTAAATAACTTTTTGTTGTTAAAGAACTTGTGAACACAATCTTTCAATTATCATTTTGTTTCTTACTGTATTTCTGGAGCACATTTTATATTTGTTTTGATAGTTTTGCATTCAATTTTATTTTTATATATATGCTAGTTCAATGACTGTGACAAAAATTTGTAAGCTGGATTAAATTTTCTAAAGTCATATTTTGGCTAAAGACAAAAAGTGCCTGTGTGGACGATGAACTGTGCCAAATTGGCTTGCCAAATCGGAATTCATGAGCATGGCATAACTTTCATTTTATGATATAATGTGATTGTGTACATACATGAAATTTGCTTTGTTTACCAGTAATCCCTGAAGCATTTGATTTGTAATTTGTTTTTATTTTATTACACTCTTAAGCTTTTAGAATGGATAATTTATGTTTTTTTTATTTATTTATTTATTTATTTTTTTATTTATTTTTTTTTTTTAAGTTAAGATTTTGAAGATAAGATTGCAGTGATTTTTTTTTATTTTAGGTTTAAAAAACTTAAAATACTTATTGAGTAAAAATTTATGAATATATTAATAAAATTATTCCTCTTAAAGTATATATGACCACATATATACTTTATATGCAGAAGTCAAATTATTTTTCCAGGAACAAAATTATCCAAAATTGCAAAAATTCTTATCCAACAATAAATAACTAGCAAAGCTTGCATACCTGGAAATTTTTTTCCTCGTTAAATGAACCAAACATATCTTTGCAAGGATGACTTTAAGGTGTGTTCACACTACGAAGTAAAATGGATGCGTTTCAAAAGAAAATATTTGACAAACCCAATTGGTTAAAGGTGATCTTCAAATGTTTTCTAATTTTGATGAATACATGAAGGAAAATGATGTTAAGAGCAAGTAGTAACCCTACTTAAAAGGCATTTGGAATCACTTACAGAATCTTTTGTTCATTATTATCCAACAAATGAAGATCCCAGGTATTGTAATGTGTGGATAATCGATCCATTTGCAGCAAAAGTTCAGGATAATAATTTAAACAAGCATTTAAAAGAAAGACACATCAATAAGTTGTCCCATAAAACTCTCAAATTTAAATATTTCCCATCCTTACCAAGTCCTTAGTTTTGGTTTTCTATAAAAAATTAATATTCTTTTCTTAGTGAACAGGCGATGAAAATTCTGAGTCATTTCTCCACAACTTATGTGATAAGGCCTTTTCAGCTATCACAGCCTTTTCACATAAGTTGTGAAAGATTCACACCAGATAGTATTGATCTCAGCTTGAAATAAAAGCTGTTCTCTGAGGTATCCATAATTTTTTTTCAAATAAACAGGAACAGGCATCACACTAGGAATGTATAATGTTAAATGTTTGATATACTTAAACCATTTTTTAATTGTTTTATATTTACAGTTTTTATTATTATGGTTTATTAATAAAGCTTCCATAATTTGGTTACAATTAATAGTTTCATTTTATTAACTAGGTACATTTTATGTATTCTTAGATCACAGTGTTTTTATAAACATATTTAACATTTAAAAATTCCTATTAAAGACCACTGATCTAAAGTACTTATGTGGAGGTGTACAGTTAATACGCTATGTTATTAAGCAAAATTATTGGATCATAGAAGCAAAATCTGCTATTCACAATAAATTAAGAGAATCTGTTACTTGTACCCTATTTTCAAAAAAGATTCTGGCAGATTTACCCTCATCAAGAGTGAATCAAGGCAGGCAGAAAATTCCTGAAATCTGCTACTAAATTTTGTGGATCATTCTTAATTAGTCATCTATGAGGTAGAACAATCTCAAAAAATGTATGTGTGCATTTTCATATGTTTTCTAATGAAGGCTTTTCACTTTGAACTTGTTAGTGATCTAAATGCCAGTATACATGTATTACAGTGTTAAAATGATTTATGTTGAGGTAAAAAAGCAGAAGTCTTTAGTGATTGTGGTACTAATTATATAAGTGCAAAAAATTACTTAAAAGCTCAGCAATGGAAGCGTTGGTAGCTATCTGATCAATGAAAGTGTTAAATGGAAAAATCCCTCTACTCCAGATTTTAGAAGCCTTTTGGAAGCAGCTGTCAAGCTGTTGAAGTATCACATCAGACATGTTCTAGAGTTCTCAGGTTTTTTCACAAGAAGAATTTATTATTGTTTTGACAGAAATAGAAACAATACTTAATTCCTGACCTTTTCTTGCAGTTTCTGAAAAACCAAATGATTTTCAATTCTCACACCAGAACATTTTTTAATTAGTTCAGAATTAAAAAGCATTCCTGAACTCTAGGTTATAAACTTGAAAATTCCAACTAGCCAATGCTAGAAATTAGTCACTCAAATTTCCCAATCATTTTGGAAATTGTAGACTAAAGACTACCTAGCACAGTTGCAAGTCTGCAACAAGTGAAAAACTCCCGTGGAAAACATTGAGTGAATGATATAGGGCTTATAAAAGAAGATAACTTACCACCACTTAAGTGGAAAATGGCTAGAATCATTAGCACTTACAAAGCTCATAATAATATAGTAAGAGTTGTGAACTGGAAAAATGCATTGGGTAAACTCAAAAGCCCAATGTATAAATTGACATAACTTCCTATTAATGAAAATTAATTTTTATTATTCATTTTAAATTTTATATTTTCACTCATAAGTAAGAATTGTGTATTTTAATTTATAACTATTGTGTTAATATTTTGATTTTCATCTTACCTGTTTTGATGACATGGTCATCGGGTCCCAGGATGTTAATGCTGGTGATGCTGTTCAGAGTTGTTGTTCTTGTTCCTATTTTTTTTTTATTTATTAGCATTTTATAGATAGTATGTGTATTGTGTTTCAATAAAAAATGAACAAAACATGAAGTTTTGGTTTTTATGTCTATAGTGGTTGATTTTAATAAATCAACCACTATATACATAAAATCTATTATCTATTCCTCCCCCTTAGCATTATGATTGTGTAAACAGAAAGTCTAATAAAATAAAAAACATTTTGCTAATTCATTGGAATTTAATATCTATTTAAAGACACTCATAATCCTATTTGCAGAATGTAAAATAAAAATTGCAGTATGAGAAAAAAAATCATTGTTTCCTTTCTTTACTTCTTGCTAAAGTTTTTAAATAATTATTGTGTTCTTTTTTTGCTTAAGATATAGTAAAAATGGTTGATAAAAAGAAAAACTATAGAAACAGTGAAGAAAATTCTATACGTTAGATTTCTTGATTCTGAAATAATGAAAATCTTTTGTTTCAGAATTATAATTCGACATTGCAAATAGTAACTGGAATAAAAATATCAAATGAAAATTGAAGTTTCATATTCCTCAAATTAATATAGTTAGAATAAAAATGAAAAACAATTAAAATTATATAGAAAATGTAGCATAAAGAAGTTCATTTAGCTATATTTTCGGAGAATAAAAATTTAAATGTTAAATATTATACTTTTTTTAGCTTAGCAAAATTTTCTGAATTTTTTTATACAATTTTAGCAATGTTAAATATTGTACATCTTAAAATATTTATGTATTAATCTGTTATGTTATTTACTGCAGTTTTTAACTAGATTTTTTATGGAAATATAAATGATGAATATTAAATTTATTTTTGTCACAATTCTTATATGTTTAACTATTTAGCAATTTTCATTTAAATTACATAATATATTTCTGACTTTAAACATGACTAAACTCTTCAAATTCTTAATGTTTCTTTTCTTAAATTAACTTGCAAACAAAATGAAGATGTGTTTATGCATGTTAATTTTTTTATTTAATTTATTGATTTTATATTACAATATCATGCATAATAAATAATATTCATTGAAAAGATTTTCTTGGTGCTGTTAATTTCTTTCCTTTTTTCTAGTAAATATCATGATATGAAAATGTTTCGTTTTTTAATTTTTAAATTATTCCTTGTGTTTTTTCTTAAACCACTTTATCTTTGATAACTTTTATTTAAATAAAAAAAAATTTTTGTTATTACTGAAAAATAAACTAAACTAAAAAAAGGCATAAAAGTCGGTACTTACATACTATGAAGACTATCTATGTCACCAAAACTGATGACTGAAAAAAATTATTACCTAAAAAAATACCTAGGTGTGAATAGGTTATAGGTTGTAGAAGGTGCTAAAATAAAGAAGAGTATTCTATAAATATTATTTAAATCATGCTCACCAATGAATATTTTTCTCTGCAAACATTGCCAAGATAGTTATCATAGTAAGTAATAACAAAAAAATTTCCTTCATATTATGTTTTTGTAGTATTTATCATTAATTTGTCAACATTTACATTGTGTATATTTATATTAGTGTATTCTAAATTGCTTATAAATATTTTTGAGATTAAAATCTTAAAGTCATGATTAAAAATTGTTTCCTCATTCTGTTAATAAAAAATTATTGTGTAATTAAAATAGACACATATGTTCAATTTCTTTTCCTCCTTTTTTAAACTCTATTTTTTCATTTATTTTCAGAAAAAATCTACAAAAATATATGGAAAATGCATTAGAAAATAGACTAAGGATGATCATTCCATTTGTCCATCACTGGTCAGAGGTGCAGTAATATTTAAAGTTCTAAAACAGGAACTTTTTTTATATGATATTATGATATCTATATATATTATAAAATTATATATATATATATTTATATATATATATATATATATATATATATATATATATATATA
>JAPDSC010110246.1:1000612-1012498 GCA_026290005.1 Latrodectus geometricus | reverse complement strand
TATATATATATATATATATATATATATATATATATATATATATAGATCTTCAAAATTTTCTTTTAGAAATGAATTGCTATTTATTTATTATAAACCTTTAAATAAAATGATGCTATGTCAATTGTGATACCTATATCTACTTATCTATATGTTGATAAATATATTATATATAAAGCTTTGTTTTTGTCTTTCTATCTGCAACTGAATGACAGGCAAAGAATTGAATTTTTTTAACTATTTTTTAATGACCTAATTAATATAATAAAAATAAGCAATAATTTTAAAATTTTTGCTGTTTACCTTTTTAAATTAATTTTAGTTAAGTTAAAAATATAGTGAAATTTCACTAGAAGCTTGCTTTTTAACATTTTTATTTATATTAAAATTTCTATCTTGTGGATTCCACAGCTAAGATATTATATCTGTGTATACTGATTATATTATTTTCATTAATCTAGTAATTTTAGAGTTCCTAGATTTTTTTTTCCAAAAGATATTTTTTTATCTTAGCAAAAATGATTTCAAATTTTTTTTATGGTATCATTTGAAATCTAGACACAACTAATCATATGCAGGCATGTAAATCATAGAAATTTATCCATGATTTTTCTTATTAATTTTTTTAAGTCAATGCCTTATAGCTCTACTTTTAACAAGATAGTTTTATTCTGATTTGAATTAAATCTTATTTCTTGTATACATTTTCCTGATTTATAATTTCTATATTCATAAACAGAATTCAGTGATATTTTTATTCTAACTGAAAACTGAAGTTTCTACTATTGCTGTTAATTTTTACTGTGTATAGTATTTTTCTTTATATTTGTTGGTAATATTTTATTTGCATTATCCTTAATCACAAAGCCATCTCTATAACAGTAACTGAATAAAAATTTGAAGTAGAAATATAATTTTTTTTTCATTAACAATTAACTAATAAATAATGCTAAAAATCTAATATTTCTTTTCCAGGAATTTGATATTCTTAAATAGCAAAAGATATTGAATATGCTTTAGGATTATATGTTTGTCAAACACGTTGTGTTTATGTGATGTAGACTTTAAGAGCATCTTAGAAAAAAAAAAATTTGGTTGTTATTAGAAATTTCAAGTATTAACAATATCCTCAAAGCTACTTAGGATAATTATATTAATGTCTTAAATTTATTTCTATGAATTGTTTGCACTTAAAAATAAATAATTTCAAATTTTATTTTAGTAATTTTTATATTATTGTTAATTTTATATGTTGCTATGCTCAAGTAAGTTAATCTTCATAATGTTAATTACTAAGCATAATGCAAACAACTCCAAATATTTCAATAAGATGGCATCGTTGGAATCATAGAGTTAACCAAAATTGTAGATCATTTAGCTGTGAAAAACATTACCAGGGTGCACCACGAGGAGGTAGATCTATGATGCACCCCTAACTATCCGTACTGAGCTTACCCAGGTTGTTTCCAAAAGGGAACAAAACACCTTAATTTTAAGGGTATTAACTTTAGAAATTATTAACACTATGTATCTTAAATCTGATTGGGTACATATCTATACTGATGGAAGCCTTTTGAAGCACTCTGACAGAGTGGGAGTAAGGGTGTTCTGTCATCTTTTTCTTTTTATCTAACAACTAGTAAATTTACAACTTCTTTTGATGGTGAGGTTACTGCTATCCAAGTAGCCCTTGCACAGTTGCATTGTCATCTAAATAGTTTTGCAACAGCTGCTATCTTCAGTGATTCAAAAGCAGCAATTTTAGCTGTGAACTCATTTTCTTCTTCATCTAACATCCTTTAATGTAAAAAACTATTGAAGAGTCTGTCTGAGCACTCCAAAGAAATTGTCTTGCAGTGGATCCCTGGTCATTACATTATATCTGGTAACAAATAGCGGACCATTTTGTAAAGAAAGGAGCTTTAATTCTACAAACATCAAAGAAAGCTGTCCCTCTTACCAGTGCCAAGCATATTGTCAAGAAAATGATAAATGACCTTGTATAACATCAATTTGCTGGGAGAAATTCTAATAGATCTGGTGGAATAAACTTTGGGATCTTCTCATGTGGACAAAATGTAAAGCAGTTGCTGAGTTTCGCCTGACCACTGGACATGAATGTCTCATAAAACATCTACATCAAATCTATGTTGTCCAGGCCCCTTTCTGTTCGCTATGTGATCTTCGGGAGAACATTGATGCTGATTCTCCGCTGCCCGACACTAAAAGGTTCCTCTTTGAGTGACCGTTTCTCTCGCTAGAAATTTATTGGGTTCAAAGACTTTTCTCAGCACTTTATTTTAGTTTATTTGTTTGTTATTCTTGTTTCTCCTGCCTTGTAATGCAGAGGTCTTTTGTAACCTTGGCCATTGAGAATTAAAAAGAAAGAAAGAAAGAAAGAAAAACACACACACACACACTTTAGTAATTATAAATATCATGACACTAAATTTTATTTTCATTTGTGAACAAAAATTTCAATTCCACCCCAATAACTATTTCATTTTCTACTTTTCTTCATATAATGAGATGTAAACCATCCAAGAAGTTCATTATATTTAGTCATGCTAGATAATTATTGAAGGCAAAATTAGTTGACTATGTAAAAAATTCCATGCAGTTTATTATTTAGAAATTAAGTTAAATAATTTTGTATATTTAATAATTAAAAATGTTTACCATATTAACTTATTGTTAATATTTTTTTGAAACATTAAACATTGTTAATCCATTTAATTGATTTATTAATTAGTATAAATCCTTTAAATAGATTATTATCACTGTGTATTTTTATATTCTTAGGTTTTCATTTTAATTTTTTTATGATGTCATTAATATATAATAGTGATGCTCAGATTACAAGATTTGCTGATGGTATAATTGTAATAATTGAAACAATATCGTTTTTGAAAGCAATCTTACTTTTGGTTAAGTACATTGAACTTTCAGTAATAATGTTCATCATATGTCTAGTGCATTTCTATTTTTGTCCATATTTGATTTTCTTAATTATGTTTGATTTTTGATTAGGAGTATTTTAAAAAATACAAGTATATTTTAGTTGCATAACCTTTTATATGTTTTCTATTTTTTTCTTTTACTTGTTCCTGTTATATAATCGGTATTGAGCACTGTTTTAATGAGATTTTTTTCTGTAACTTTTTTTATCTTATTTTTGATTAATTTTATTTCTAATATTATAATTATTACATTGCTTTATTTTGTTATACAATTAACTCTGTACATTGCAGATGAATAAAAGAAAAATATTCATGTTTATTATAATGGAAATATATTACAATTTAATATATCAAATGTATATTAATAATAATCTATAAGCTGGTCAAACATTTTTTAATGTATCATAGCATTGTGAAATAGTTTCAAATAATTTCTTTAAGTATGTTTTAGATTTGTTTCTTGAGAAAATAATTTTTTTAGCTTTGTTTTTATGATTTCCTTCATATTATCATAATATTCATTGAATATATTTTATGTTTTTTGTCCCATTTAAAACTTGAGTTTAATCATATATAAATTATCTGATTCATTTTCCTATTTTTATTTAAAATAAATTATGCAATGAAGTCCTATATGTATAAGTAAACACAGACACTCTTCATACAGAAGCTTTAAACTAATATATTTCTTGTTTTTTGTTCATTTTTTTAATTATATATTTTAGAATGTCATCCATATTTTTGTCAACATTGTAAAATTTTATACCCAAATAAATTTTTAACATTTCCAAATTTTTTAATTTATTTCCATTAAACCGTTCTGTTATGTATTCTGTTACCTCATAAACAGAAGTTACTTAATTTTGCTTATAATTTACTTTAGAATTAATTCAGAAAAGTTTATCTTTCATAATTTTTCTTTGTATTTTAATGTAAACTTTGATATAAATGGAACTTAAATTGAAATGAAACATCAAATCAAATAAATCTGTGACAATTAATTACTATTGTTTTGTTTTAAATTTTAATTTATATAAACCAGATATGAAATATTTTTATTGATATGAAATAATCAATAAAAATATTGATATTTATTTATATGAAATATTTATATATATATATATTGCATATTTGTAGGCTATGTCTCTTATGGTGAATCCCACACAAATCCAAACAGATTTAATAAATCTTTATGATTTGGCTGATATAATTTGGTGTCATTCTGGATTCAGATCCATAGATGTAAGTATGACATATATATTGCATTATGGAATTCATTTCTTTGGGTCATATTTAAATAATTACTTTTTCAATTGAGCTTTAAATATTGCTGTAATTACAAACATAAAAAAAAGCACATGCAACAGAAGCTTGATTAGAGGGACTTAAATGCAGTCAAAGACTAAATAGTTGCTGAAATTATCAAAAGCTAAATAAAAAAAAAAAACGTTTATTAAACCTTGTGAAAATAATATAAAGAGAATAATATAAAATTATGTTACTTAATAATAAATATGTTTTATCTACAGAAGACCAACCTTATACCATTCACAAGAAAAATAAAAAAAGGAGGGATTCTTTAACCCAAAACTTTTTGAGGTTGAAATCAACATTGCTTCTGAGGTGAAATTTCTGGGCTTAATTCTAGACCAAAAACTCACCTGGAATAAACATGTTGACTACAAAATCAATCAGGCAAAAAAATACATTATGACATGCAGACGCGTGCTTGGTAAAAACTGGGGTCTATCTGGGTAAAAACTGGGCTTGGGGAACATGCCACTGTCTTTCAGGCGGAGGTTCTTGCTATTACCAACTGTCTGCAGATAAATTTACAGAAGGGCTACCAAGGTAAGACTATTCTTATTTTCAGCGACAGTCAAGCTGCATTGCTGGCTCTCTACTCATTCCAAGTCAAATAAAAAATTGTAATGGAATGTAAAAATCTCCTTAAGGAATTGGCAAATGGGAATAAAATTACTCTTATTTGGGTGCCAGGGCATATAGGAGTAGAAGGTAACGAAAGAGCTGATGAACTTGCAAAACAGGGATCCTCTTTCAATCCAATAGGAATGGAACCCTTTTGTGGGATCAACATGAAGACTACAAGGAAGGCTATTCAAAAATGGGAAAAACAGGAGTGTCCTATATGAGTGTGATGCTCTTGCCCTTACAAGATTCACTACTCTAGGTAATCCATATCCTAAAGAGTTACACCTAAACTCCATTGAGGGCCTATCAGACTTTATAAACAAAGTAGGTGACCCAAGACAATGGAACTAGGAAAAAAAATTGAGCTTGGAGCATGGTACAAAATGCAACAATGCAGAGGTGCCACATATCTGACAAGCTCAAGAAGAAGAAGAAATATGTTTTATGTGTCTTCATTGAAACAATGTGTACTTTTAAGAAATATAGTTTTCAAGTGATTTGAAATAAAAATACAAAATAAAATTTAATACTAATAAAATATACGCATTCTTATTATTTACATGTGCTCCATGGAAATTTGAGAGCTTACCTTAACTTAGAGTTCTTACCTCATTGAATGTTATAATCAATGTTAATAAATAAAGCCATTTATTGCAAACCATTTAATTGTTCACGTTATTAAATTTCATTCTATCTTTACGGAGATTTATTCATGTATTGTCATTAGTTTTTTCATTGAAATATTTTAAAAATGAAAAATTTATTTAATTAACTTATTTGTTCTTTTTATTCTTCATCCTAATCATTATTACAGCAAAAAAAAATTTTAATGGTTTCATATATCTAAAAATGTGATTTAACTTTATTAAATTTAGAATATTTTTGTTGATTTTTTAATTGCAAGCATTGAAACTAGCAATGTTATATTTTGTGATATTTTAATAACTTCATTTGCAAATTTATTGTCTTTATTAATATATATTATAGAATTTTAAAAAAATTCATAGTTCCATAAAATTATTATAACGATATTTTATTCACTGTCATATGTATTAACTTCAATATATAAAAAAAATTTTAAAGTGTTAAAAATAAATTAACATTTTAAAAATTTCATAAATGACTTTACCAAAAAATTTTGTTAGGAAACTTGGTATAGTAGAAGAATTTCATTAGCTGTGGCATATAAATCGTGTGAATTGAGTTTAGTTCAAGATAAATCTCCAGATTTTGTTGATACTTTTGATTTTCTGCAAAGGCGTGTTGCAAATGTATTGAATACTGATACATTTGTTAAAGAAGTAAGTCAAAAATTTTTGTATAGTATGTTAATTTATTGATTTTCATTTAATTTAAATTTATAATGCTGTTAATTTTGAGTATATTTATTTTATAAACATTGCAAATGTTACAGATCTTTAGTGGGAGCAAGGAACTGCCTAATAACATCTCTGGAATTTTAATAACTGTAGGTACTCATTTTTTATTATTCTTAATCAAAGATGTTTATCATATGCAAAAAATATTTAACTTCCAATCTGTATTAATTTGTTTCCAGTTTAAAGTTACTTATTATTAATGAAAATTGTATAAAAAAAATATTTGCCTATTCATGCATCTTACCTACTTAAAATAAAATGCAAATAATATTTCTGTTTTAACAATCTTTCGAGTGATATGGTGCTTGAAAAAAGTAGATTATTTAATCAATACACAATGGAAAATTTAAATCAAAGTTCATATTCTTACAATGAAGCTTTCTTTAAAATTAAGTTTAAGAAGAGAAAAATAGAGTTTAGAAAATTGATCTTATTTAACAAAGCATTTTTTTATTTTCAATTTTGTAAACTACTCTAGGTGAAATAAGTACAATATCAAAGATGAAATATTACTTAACCTTGTATAGAATGTTTTCTGTTGTATATAACACTTAATATCTAATTTTATGTAAGTAAACTGCATATATTAATTTGTTATTTTTATTATTATTCCATATTATCTCTTCAAAAGAATGAAGAAAACTACATTGGTATAGTCATAAAAACTTTTTATAAAAAAAATATTAGATTTCAGTACATTTAGAAAAATTATATACCATGGTTTGCTAAATTATATTAATATTTTTATATAAGTGTATCATAAAAATATACAAAACAACTCTTTAATTTTAATTAAAATTTTATTGTATTCTTCTAGTTTTAATATTATTGACTACCAATAAATTGTTTTTATCCTGTAAAAAAAAAATTGTTTTTGTTACTTTTATTAACTTAAATATTTATTAAAAAAACACTTGAATTTCAGACTATAAATGATAATAAGAAAAACTTTGAGAAATGGAATCTATAAATGTTCTAATTTAATTGTATTATTAAAGTGAGATTAATATTAATGAAACTAAATATTTAGGTTTATGAAACATAGTATATAACTTTAATATAATCCAACGATAAAAAAAAATTAGAATTCATTACTTGCATGAATGATATATAAAAAAGTATCCTGTTTATATGTAATTGACTGGTATTAGATCTTTCAGACATTCCTTTAAAAATTAGGGGCAATTTAAGTATTTTGATTTAAAAAATACCTGACTGTACAATTATTTAGTACAAAATATTAGTATAGCTACTTTATAAAATGCAATAATTGAGGTATTTCTTTAACATTGTACTAGAGTTATTTTATTAAAATTTTGAAATCATAAAGAATTTTTCAAATAATTCATTTTTTATGAAATTTAGAGATTAAGTAATATTAAAAAAAATGTATAATCATAATAGAAGTTTTGGGAGTTAAATATGTCAAACATGTTTTTAAATTTTGAAGAATGAAATGGAAAATAAAATATTTGTATATATGTTTTGTTGATTTATTAAATACTGAATGTATCCATTTACAGATTCTCAAAGATTGTAAATCAAATAAAAATATTAATTTTAAAAATACTGAATATATTTTCTGCAAAGATAGTACATTTTTAAAAAGAATTTTTTACCCTACCTAACTTCATTGCTGTTTTTACACATACATTTTAAACTTAGTTTTTAATTAAACTCTCCTATCTTAAAAATGAATATTGTGAAGAAAATTATTTTTACTTTTTCTCACAATATTAATTTCACATTATATTTCTTTGTATTATTACATTTAAATATTTCTAAAAATTAACTGCTTTTCAGGAAGACTGATAATATATTTCTATTTATTAATGTATTTATATTTAACCATGGTCTATATATTAAAATATGTCTTAAATGTATAATATTATAACTATTTTAATATTTTTCTTGCAAGTTTTTATGAGAATTTTTTTCGGGAATCAATTTTATGATGGAAATAAATTTCTCATTAATAACACATTAATAAATTTCACATTATAATGTATGATGCCAAAATGTAATATAAATCTCCTTATGAATTTATTAGTCTTTGAATATTAAATGTATTTATAAAATTTTTGTCAAATTTAAGATTGCTGGGATTTTTGTAAATCATTTTGTAAATTCAAATCAGATTGCCTAATTGAAAGCAAAATAGTTCCATTATTCTATCTTTGCTATCATTTCACAGTAATTAAATACTTGAAAGATAAAATTTATTTATTTTAATGTTAATTTTATTTTAGTTCTGAAATATTGAATTAACTTTTGAATATCAGATTTTGCCTTGTACTTCTTCTATATTCATATAAGTACCAATAACAATGCAGTTCATGGTGATTTTATCATTAAAAAACTTACTACAAAAAAAACTTTAATTTAAGCTCTTATTAATTATTTATTTAAGAACTGTATTCAAGAAAGATTTTCAGAAATTTTAAAATATTCTGAATTTTCATTTTGATTTTTGAAAAGGAAATACAATACATGTAAGTATTACAAAGTAAATAGATAATCAGACAAAACATAATATCATTTGAAATATCTAAAATACATCTGATATTTTTTGTTATTATAATATTACATTTTTAAATATAAATTTTCTTTAATTAGATGAGAAATATCCTTGGTGCAAATAAGTTATTTAGATAATACTCTTCGTTCAACTGTTTAATTCATCAATATCACACGTAGGAGTTTATGAGGTAACTATAAACATTTTAAATAAAACTCAAATAAACTGTATTTATTTATGCTTTAGTTGCATTGAAATAGTATCATTAAAACTTAATAATATCATTGAGAACTTAATAACATTGAGAAACTGAATCAATTATATTTTTCCCCTATTTCTTTATCATTTTTAAATTCTATTAACCTTTAAATACTATTATAATTTTTAAAATGTTAGAAATATTCAGTTACATTAATAATTTTATTCTTTTTTCATTCTTTATTCTTTCTGTCCTTAATGTCATTTATATTATTTTGAATATTTATGGGACTTCTTTTTTAATGACTAGAAAATCTTCTCGTCTTGTTTTCAATTTTCATTGAAAATTTAATGTTGTTTATGTTTTGAGCACTGATTACAAACATAATTAATTTTTGACATTGAAAAGAATCAAAGATATAGAAGCATTATATAATCCTATTTTCAAAATAAAATCTTTGTTAAATGATTAAAAAATCTTAATAATCATTAACTTAAAAAAATTTCAAAATTTTATGGTTTAAATGTAATTATGTACATACTATGAAACTGTACACTTTAAATGTATATTATTTGTATTTAAAATATGTGTTATAATTTCAATATATTTGGAAAAATATGTTATTATAAAATGTGAAGATTTTATTACATATGTATTTTAACATTTTATAATAATACTTTTATATAATAACCATTCAGAATTATCCTATATATGATTTGTAATCATTGTTAGAATGGAAGAGAAAAAAATTTTTTAAATACAATAATAAAATAATTATTGAAAAAAATATGCAAAAATGTTAGCTGTTTTAAATTGATTGGCCAAAAAATATTCAAGTTCTGAGCCTAGAGATCATAATATTTTACTATTCATTCTGAATATCCTTTCAATAGGGAACATGTATTTGACACTTGACTTATTATAACTATTTTGCTTAGTAATTTATTCAACAATATTCATCTGATTTTGATCCAATATAATATATCTTAAAGTTCATACAATTTTATAAAAAGTATATTAGAAATCAGCTAAAATTTGTAAGGTTACCACATATTTTGCATTTATATAATTTCAGTGACATTATAAATATTCAGTGACAATTTTTAAGAAAATAGCAAAATTTAAATCTAAATTAAATATATTAATAATAATGTGCTTAAAAGAAAATTCATTTTTTTTTTTAACATTTCACTTATTTATCCTTCAAATTCCATTGTGAAATAAATATTTTTATGAATGTAAATCACTAAAAACATGAATTACAAGTATACTGTTATTTTTCAACTATCATATTTTAGATATAGAGCTACAGTCATGTGTAGAAAATTAATTGAATATGTTTTAGAAACATATCCATATTCCTCAATTCACACATATTGATAATTCAGAGGTGGAGACTAGGAATCCATGCATGTTGTGGATTCTCAATAAAATTAAGAATCAAAAGGAATAAATAGACTATTGTGATTCAGAAAAATTTTTTCATGCATTAGCTAGATGATTTCATTAATGAAAGTATAATCATTAAGCTGGGCCAAATAATCATGTGTTGCCAATGAATTTTTCACTGTGTCATTTCTAGGCTATGATAAGCATTCAAATGAAAAGAACTGTTAGCGTTCACAATATAGGGAGATATTAGAGTAGTATGATACCACAAGGAAATTATTATATTATTATTTTGCTAATAAAAAACTGCACTTTCAATAAAAACTTAATGCGTTTTGACAATTGACAAATCAAGTTTGGATTTCTATGGGTATACTATAGTATACTTAGAAAACAATTGCAAAGTATTTGTATGAACTATAATGTCTTAAATCCTTCTGTGTATATCACTTTTAAAATATCTTTCAAGTGACCATTTCAAAAATGTTTTCCATTTGACAGTTGGATTGATGCTGACTGCTCAACCTGATCTTCTCATGATACTTGAAAAGCTCAAGATTTATGTATTGCTTGTGAATATAAACTGTTATATCAGGATAACAATAGTATTTATCATTATACTTATTTGTATACTGTAGTATCACATTCAGTGGTTTTACTGATCTTCATATATTTGACAAAAGATTTTTGGTTGGCCAACCATAAATAGAGGATATTCTTCTACCAAGCATAACTTTTTTCTGTGGTGCTTGCCTACAAATTTCAATTCCTAATTCATTCCTCTGATCTGAATCCCATTAAAACATGGGAAATGTTTTAAGAAGATGTATTGAAAATTTCTTAATACAAACAGTAAAACTTGCAATGAAAGAGTAATAATACAGTTTACTTTTCTTGAATCATGTTTTCTTAACATAGTGTGCTATTTTTAATTTTGCCTCACAATACTGCCACATTTTTCACTGACATGATGCTGAAAGTTGTTTTTACAACAGTTGTTGTGTGGACCTGAGTTGAACATGTGGATAATGTAGGAAAATGACCTTGCATCACTCTGCATGCATCTTCAATTCAATAAAATTTTCATTTAATCCTTTTGAACATTTGTTAATGCTTTTATTTCATCTAAAAACACGCGCTGATTTTTATTTATATGTCAATATTTTTTTCATCTTTGATTTTTATTTGCACTGTTGCTTGATGCAGATAAAAATATGCTTTGTTCAAATATTTGAAAAGTTACTTGAAAAGCAATAATTAAAATATTAAAAATTTAATCGTAGGAAATAAGTTTGAAAAAATGAACAATGCAGCTATTTTTCATATTTAAAATGTGCTTGAATTAACTTATAAACATATTTAATTATAATTCGCGAATGTTTTTTTTTTTCATGCATTTTTAAGTGAAATATAAATAAAGAAGATCTGTTTGCATAATAACTCTGGGAAGTTCTAATGTTATTACCTATAATTTATCAATGAAAAATATTTTGCCATATAGAAACATTTTAA